>JAVSBV010175750.1:0-13538 GCA_033117975.1 Parotocinclus spilosoma | reverse complement strand
CACACCATACATCACTCTCGTATCACACATGCTCCGTCCGTACCGAGCTTACAGCACGTTATATCCTACACATTGTGTAGATACACAACAGCTATTTACTGTAAATCCTAATATTTTATGATTTATAACATTCCTTTATTGTTAAAATTAATATTTTTAATATATTTCTTATAAAGGCAGCGAAAGGTGAACTGCAAAGTGGCGAGGGAACACTGTATAAACTTGACAAAACGCACACACTTTATTGATAGACCATTTGGTCTAATATCTGTCTTTGGAATTTGGAGCAAACTCACATGCACATAGAGAGACAATTGTTAATTCCACACAGGTGAGAGTTCAGATCAAGACTTAAACCAGCGTTCTCTGGAGCTGTGAGCTGACAACGCTTATCACTATTCAGGTTTAAGGTGAGCACTTTATGGATTTCTTCTGGCTTTCTCTCTCTTGGCTTCTCTGACCTATTGCTTTATTCCTCAAATACAAAGGACCTCTGTTTCTTTCCCATATAGCAGGGCTACAGACTGCAAATCAATGTGACCTTTCCATGTAACAGAAACAGGTCACTGCTTTCTTCACAGAATTCTCCTAGAGGCTATTCTGCCCTTATGTATAATGCAACCAATATTTCCTCAGGCCTGTTTTGTTTGTTCACAGTTGTTAATCCTAATACCATCAACATGAAAAATTCACTAATTTATGCTCTTTTATATTGGAAATTGATATCAAATTTATCTTTAATGCTGTAACACATGCAGTATTTAGTCTGAATCAAAGCCGGTAGTTTTAGGTAGGTGGCAATACAGTAGACTCTAGTATGGACCAAAACACAATCCAGGCACTTTAGCCTACAAAAAGGGGGCTGCATATACCAGAGTTCATCTGCACTTTTTAAAATCAAAATGAATAATGCCCTATTTAAGACAAACAGCTCAATGATATGAGTGGCAGTCCGGATCACTATAACCAGTCTATACCTTTCCATCACGTTTATCTCAGCATGAAGTGGCATACACATTGGCAAACACCACCACAAGGCCTGACTCACAATTGGTAACCCTGCTGAGAAGTGTATGTGAAGTGTATGGTACCACAGAATCAGGCTACACAGATTTTACCTGCACGTTTCAGTGGGGTTTTTGGTTCCCTCAGACCTGCTGGAGATTGGGGACATGGCTGGGAACATCATAATACTGGTGGCCTACTATAGTGCAATACTTAGATTGGATTGGTCTTGGTTGTAGAGTGGGGTAGTGGTAAATTGTAATGGTATCCCTTCTAGACCATGCTTATGTCTGTACCCAAATACACTTATTGAAAATTCCTTAATATCATCATTAAACAATACATAGAATAGCGTAACTTTAGAATCTTAACACCTCCGTGCTTGAACTGACCTTATATGAAGGGTATTTTTACAAGAAAACTGCAGGAAATTGATACATAAATGAATCAGAGGTACCGAAAGAGATACTTGCGAAAACACAAGTGAAACGCTACCATCTACATGTCACCCCTAATGCAAATGCACTTTTATATGGGTTCACAATAACTATAGAACATAGAGTACTGTGCCATTATGACTGTATGTGGGGGAAAGCTGTAACACTTAAGAGCATTAAGACCTGACATTTTTGTTCGCCTAAAGCCAATATACATAGATAGACAATATTAGGGACAACATAAAAGATCACCCAGGTTATATTTATAGGTTTAGTTAAAGATTAGAGAGAATATACAGGTAGTGGGGTATGGTGGGCAAACAAAGGAGTACTACTTAATAATTGTAATACACAAACTTACAAAACTTACAAACACCAACTACAGTTTGTTACAAATAAGTAGGGGGAAAACTCATACAGACAAACCCAAGCAATTTGCACAAAAGTGTCACTAAACACATCAACCAAGTTAGAACAGTCTTTAGTCCAACCATGACCTAACTAATCCATCTCTTTATGAATCCATAGCATTGATTGTTTGCTACAGCCACAACACAACATCCAGAGTTAAAAGATTTATTAAAAGACAGATTTCTATTTCATGTAATAATTTGTTATAATATATAAGACCTCAGCCGTTAAAGTGAACGGAGGTTGATAGGAGGTCCATTCAAACGACAAATACTCATGTTTATCAATCACTCTGTGTGCTTCATGCTTAATTACAGTGATCATATTTCTGGCTTTGCATGTATTACTTGGCACTAATGTTTTGTTGTCTGACCTGACTGTAAAATAAATTAGTTTGTTTTCTCTTATTGTGGAATGTCAAACACTGTAATCAGAATGACAACTACTAATAATAAGCATCAACTATCTGTAGCACTAATGTTTATGGCTCTCATTATACTGTATAAGCACAAACACTGTTGTGAGGTGTACCTATTCTATAAGGTTTAACGCCCGCGCACACACACATGCACACACACACACACCGTGTTACTGTAAAGCTGAACACTGCATGTAACTGAGAGCAAATATCTTGCTCCTTAGATTTCAATAATACCCAGCCAAGCAGAGGAAGGTTTTGGCAACGGTCCTCAAACAGCCTCATTTCCATATCTGAAATGAAATCAGCACTGGAGTCCCATTGCCCCGTGTTTCATTACGGGCACAGCGTACTCTCCTACAGCGCTGCCAATGGCACTCTAAAGACAGCGTACATTGGCAATCAATGCATGCTAACTCATACCTCCTTATCTGCCATCCATCTTGTGCAGATGGAGTGTAGGATACAGCATTGCTGCGTACACAAGGCTTAAGGCACAGTTCAACAGTTTGGCAATCAATACCTGTTTTCTTGCATTCCCAGAGCCAGATGCATTTATACCTTTTTCTCTCTGGGTACAGATTCAAGTGTACCATACCATTATAACGGAGGATAAATAATCTTTTGTCATTTCTTGCCTTGGTGTAATGGCCCATTGATTTATTTTCTCACCAGAGCCTTTCAAAACATTGAGTTTTCAATAGAATGAGGTGTAACGCCATAAAAAAAAACTAATGATTACTAGTTGTTTTTAAATATTACTGAATATTATTAACTGCCACAACAAAGCAGGAGCAGGCTAGATTGACAAATGAAAACATATTTATTGTAAGATAAATTATTATTACAGTTTTCCATGATAGGTCACATCAAATCTTGTATACAAGCAGGTAGATAAGCACAAATCTAACCAACAGTCTAAAATCCACAATCACAATCACAATCAAAAGCAGGCGTGGGGTATTAAGATGAACCAAAATAAGCAGAAATATTGAACATTTGTAACTTTTGCAAGCAAAAATGGAACATGCTGAACTGAAAAGCCATTTAATTGTTTGCTTGATTCATTTATTAATAATTCTTAGGTGCAGGCAAGTGTCATTTTATGACCAACCAACCAAAGTTTATAATAAATAATATTTGGAAATAAATACAGTCAATTCCGGTTAATAGGACCACCGTTTAATGGGACTAGCCGCTTATTCGGACCAAATCCTAAAGTACCAAAACAAATCCTATTATAATATATAATATATATGTTGGTGTAATGTTATTCTCTTATTTGGACCAAAATTCCGCTTAATCAGACTAAAAAAACGTGACAGCGTTATAATATCTGTTCTTACCAAGGAAACTCTTCGTCTCTGGCATAACTAAAACGCTCCTGAGTTTCTCCCCAGCCCTCTACTGCCGCCTACAGGTCTTTGCCTAACATTTCCATTTACTACAAAAAAGGCACAAGTCGCCACTTAGCCACTGCAAAAGCGCGTCAAATCACACTGGATAAGTTCTTCAAATGTTGACTGGAATTTCATAAGAACTTGTTTTTTACAGTATTATGATTCACATGCTGAGTACCTATACATTGTGTTGTAGATCGTTTCAAAAAACTTGTTTACACATTTATTTTTCAGTGAACAAAGTTCGTAAGTAACAGTAGTTTTTGTTTGTACGTTCACTATACGTGTAAAACACACAATAAAAGTTTAATAAACATTTAATATGTTACATAGCACATCCCGACTTGTAACATAGGGAAGTTCGTTTAATTGGACCAGCCAGTTATTAAGACCAAAACCATCGTGTCCCAATGTGGTCCCATTAACCGGAATCGACTGTATCTGTCTTTTAACACGGATGTTGCGGCCATAACAGCTGGTCTTATTAACAATATTTTTATAATATGTTATAACATTTTCATAAATATTATGTCACACTTTGGTGTTTAGTTTGAATATTTTGTATTTAATTAATTTTCATACATTTTGATTTACTTAGCAGTAAGTTACAGTCTGTCTTGTGCATAGACATGCTTAAAGTTGTGCAATGTTTAAGAAGGTGGTACTGCATTGTATGTTCAGAAAATGAATGAATCCTTCTTGTTTGTGTGCAGCCAGCAATCTAAGTTTGTTTATGTTTATACTCCATCGTGCGTGTTCATAATTTGGTACTACAGTCTATGTGATTGTTTGTGTGTGCTTGGTCTGCACATTGTCATATATTTTAACATTTCATTTTGTGCATTAGATGACCGTGAGAGGGGATGATATTCAGTATCACACAAAAGTGAGCACACCCCACAATTTTGTAACTATTTTACTATTTTTTCAAAGGAAAACAGAGGATATGACACTTTGATACAACATAAAGTAGTCAGTCTACAGCTTGTATCAGTGTAAATTTGTTGTGCCCTCAAAATAACAACACACAGACATTAATGTCTAAACTGTTGGCAACAAAAATGAGTACACCCCTAAGTGATAATCGCCAAATTGTGCCCAATTAGCCATTTTCCCTCCCCGGTATCACGTATCATGCATCCTTTTCCCTCCTAGGTCTCAGATGTGAATGGGGAGAAGGTGTGTTAAATTTGGTGTTATTGCTCTTGCACTCTTCACTGAAAGTTCAACATGGCACCTCATGGCAAAGAACTCTCTGAGGATCTAAAAAACATTATTGTTGCTCTACATAAAGTTGGCTTAGGCTATAAGAAGATTGTCGACACTCGGAAAGTGATCTGCAGCACAGTGACCAAAACCATACAGCGGTTTAATAGGACAAGATTCACTCAGAACAGGTCTCACCATGGTTGACCGAGGAAGCTGAGTCCAGATGCTCAGTGTCATATCCAGAGTTTGACTTTTGAAAATAGACGTAGGAGTGCTGCCACCATTGCTGCAGAGGTTAAAGAGTTGGGGGTCAGCCTGTTAGCGCTCAGACCATACACTGCACACGCCATCAAACTGGTCATGTATGGCTGTCATCCCAGGAAAAAGTCTCTTCTAAAGATGATGCACAAAAAAGCCAACAAACAGTTTGCTGAAGACGAGCAGACTAAGGACATGGATTACTGGAACGATGTAATGTGGCTAAAGGTGCTGGACTGGTCAAGCATGTCTTCAGATTGAGCATCTGTGGGGCATTCTCAAGTGGAAGGTGGAGGAGCACAAGGTCTCTGACATCCAGCAGCTCCATTATGTTGTCATGCATGAGTGGAAGAGGATTCCAGAGACAACCTGTGAAGTTTTAGTGAAGTCCATGCCCAAAAGAGTTAAGGCAGTGTTGGAAAATAATGGTGGTCACTCAGAATATTGACATTTTGGGCACAATTTGGCCATTTAAACTTAGGGGTGAACTTACTTTTGTTGTCAGCAGGTTAGACATTAATGGCTGTGTGTTTTGAGGGCACAGAAAATTTACACTCTTATACAAGATGTAGACTGACAACTTTACCTTGTATTAAAATGTTATATCTTCAGTGTTGTCCCATAAAAATATATAATTACTTTTATGAGATAGTGTATATAACAGTTTATGGCTTGGATGCTCCATTGCTGGTAATTCACCAAACATTTTTAAGGGAAAGATTTTAAGACAAAGATTAATGCAGACTAATACAGAGATCACAATGCATTCATACAAAAACATTCAAAGATAAATACAAAAACAATGAGGGTAGAAAATGCTCAACAATCTAGAAGCCACACAGCCACGCCATTTATATAGTCATAAAACTTTAATGAATTAAAATAAGCAACTCGAAACAGAGGTTTCAATTTGTAACTAAAACGCTCTTTTGTATTTGTAGACTTGAAAACGGACAATTATAAAAACACATTAATGTAGATGAATTAGCTAAATATTAGCATGCTGAACTGCCTTTTTGTCTGGTTGACAGAAGTGTTAGATTATGCTATTAAAAAAACGTTGTAGAACAAGAACAAACATTTGTTGCTTGTCAATATTGTAAATCTGAGCATACAAGTATCTAAGCATTAAATAAGAGTAATGTTTCTAAACATACAGTATATGTGAAACCAGCAGTACAAGCAGCCCCTCCTCTCTCTTCTCCAAATGTTGAAATGCAGTCACATTTCTTCACACAGAGTGAAGAAAATCTACCCCAAACTAGGAAAATGATTAGGAAAGAACATCTTTGACACACCACATAACTCTAAATATTTAGAATCTGAGGATTAACTAGGTATAAAACTGAGAGATATAAACATACTGGTTACAAATGGAGAGGGAATTGTTGTTACTGTGGTAAACCTGTATATTATGAGTGTATGAGTATAGAAAATTCGTATGGTCAAGGACGAAGTCACCAACAAGAGAATTGTTAGGAAACCATACTGACACCTGAACAGGTTCAAACACAGTTGAAAGCCTCTCAAGAAAGTGTGGCCTTCAGCACCACGTTTGAGACCATTTTAGCTACTTACTGCACTAGAACACAAATTAAGTGCTATGTATAATGTATACACAATGTAAATAATTAGTGTGATTGCTATAGGCAACCACACTATTGAAATCCTTGGGCTTTCTTTTTATTATTCGGGTTATTTAATTCGGGTTATTTATTATTCAGCCCATTTTTTCGGCCATAGTTTTCGAGATATCGACTCCAGTTTGTGCGGTCCGATTGTGTGAGGTGTGCTTGTTTATAGCTATCAAGAGATATTTCAAACCTTAAACTTGGTGCTCCCGATTATTCAGCACAAAAATCCCATAGACAATGAATAGGGCTGTTTTTACAACTGCTGTAGCTCGCTCAATTTTTAAGCTATACATACGAAAAAACATGTTTTACATTTTTTTACTTTAAGTAGTAGACATAAGCCTTTGGTATTAAACTACAAAATATCTTATTGGTTGAGTAATTATTTTCCGAGTTATTATGATCTGAGTACAGGAAGTGCCATATCTCAGACAATTTTAACTTGACCTAGACCATTTTACATGTAAAAGATCATCTGGGGCTCTTCTCGTTTACAAACTTTGTGAATAAGAAAAGGATAAATACTTTTGAAGTTATGAATATTTGTTTGGAACCGACAATTTTGATGAAGACATGAGAGAAATTAAATTTAAATGAATAATAGCTGTTGTTTTTTAGCTCTCTTTCTCACACACAGAGGAACATGCCCATTTCTGTCATAAAGTCACATTAAACCAGGCCCAGTGACTCAGACCCACGGCCATCCTGAACCAACCATGTTTTGGACCTGGGTCAGGCTAGAACCAACTGGGTCTAGGGCTCACTCCAGACCTGAACCAACTGGGTGTCAGACCCTCACCCAGCTAAAAATGACCCACACCTGACCAGTACTGACCGTGTCTCGGAACTGCACTCTGACAGAGCCAAAGGGTCTCGGACCAGACCAGCCAGACCAGCACCAAATAGGACCAGCCAGACTTACGCCTGTCCCAGTTGGAACTGAATGAATTCCAGAGTCATTCTTGACCAGAACCAATCGGCACTCGGGCCTGCACCCAGCCAGATCCAAACTGGTCTTAGACACATGCCGACCAGATCTAACCAGGTACCCGCATTCGTCCTGAACCAACCGGGACTCAGACCAGAGCCTGACCAGGTATTGAACCCTAATCAACCGGGTCTCAGGCCCACACTTGATCACACCCAATCGGGTCTAAAACCCATGCCCACGCGAGTTTCGTCAGAACTGCACTCTGTCAGAGACAACAAAGTCTCAACCAGGTCTTGGACCCAGACCTGACCAAAACTAACTGGGTTTTGTACTTACACCCAGCCAGAACTGAATGGATCTCAGACCCATGCACGACCAAAATCGATCAGGTTTTGGACCAGCTCTCGTCCTGAACCGTCTGGGACTTTGGGACTTGAGACTGACCAGGACCGATTAGTTCTCGGACCTGAGCCCAACCAGAACTGTCTTGGATTTGGATTTACACCCAGCCACAAAAGTCTCGCACGTGCTTTTGTATAAAACGACCATGAAGTGTATTATTGTATTATCTTTTAAAAAACAGTATGCTTATTTGTGATCACGAAGCATCCGGCATGCACATGCAGCGCTGCAATCGTATTTTCTGCAGGAAACCCACTTCTCTAGTTGTCTGTTACTGGGTTAGGACACTATAATTAAAATAGAACAGCTAGATGCCTAGGACATGGCTAAGTGTTTTCAATTGGTCAGTTAGAAAGCACTTTAACAACATTAGCTTAACACATAATGGCAACAATAAATATCTGGACGTTCAAGCTAATCCATTAACGTCTCTCATAATAACTATTCTCTTCTATGGAATAAACCATATCATAAAAAGCAGAATTTTTCTGCAATAGCATTTTACCTTCATATCAGGGGCACGTCTTACAAAGTTTTTTCTTTTCTTTCTACTCTTTTTATTGACGCCTCCATAGTACAATTAAGCCTCTTCTGTCATGAACCATAGAATGAGGCGTCAGTCATTACGTGTATGTGTGTTCCCACTGAGATTACAGTCTTTTAAGGGGAAGGTGAGTCACTGCATCTTTCAGGCATTTTATAATAGTCTGCTCTGCAGCAGTGCCATATCCAACGTAACTGTGTTAGCATTTGCCATCCTCAATGTCTGCTTGAAAGGGTGTAGATATATATTTAAATTGCTTAAAGCAAAGCTGAGCTGTCAAAATGAAAATTTATAATAGCATGTTAGGCAGGATCATGCACACAATGAAGCAGAAGTGCTTTTAATTTTCTCTGTATTAATTTGAGTAACTTGACCATAAAGGCTTCTGTCTGTGTCAGATATGATAAATGATTCAAGGCCACATACAGAACACTAAGAGTATTATTTTGCAGCAGTATCCTGATAAAGAGCATGTTGAATAAAATCAAATTAATTCAGAAATAGACGTGTGGATTAAGAGAACGGTTTACATAGTCCTTGATCCTGAGCTATTAGGAGTCTCACTGAAAACGATATATTAAGACATTTGACTCCACCCTCTGGTGTAAAAAATACAGTTGCGTTAGTTTGCATTGTGTGTTAAGGTAAGAACCTTTTTAGATAAACCAGCAACAGGTAACATGGACTTTCATATCATCCATGTTTTTCTGTGACATGCTCCATATTGCAGTCAGGAAACAGAACCTCTGTAGGTGGTCAGAAGTTCCTTCTTTTCCTGCTTATAACTGGTAATCATACACCCCAATCATTGTTTAATTCCAAGCAAAGTTAACTCGTTTAATTCTGTTCAGCCCTTCAGAAGTAAAAAATCTGTAATTCATCCCTAGGGTAAAAATTATACTGTTGGCAATTCCTTTAAAGCAGAGACAGGAAGGATTCTATTCCCATAGTTTTAGGAAACTAAAACTGTCAGCTCAGTTTATTCAACTTTTGGGCATAAAAGTTTGTTTCTAAATAAATTGTTTTTGTTACTTGGATCTGTAGCACTCTTAAACCTAGTGGTATTAACAACTACTGAATGAGCCTGGTTAGCTTCAATAACTTGTGGCAACTCTGTTTCATTAAGTTTTCAGAGCTATGTGGTGTGTCACAACTGTCCTTTCCCATTTGTTTTCCTAGTTTAAGGTTTACCTCTCCGACCGACGTCAGTTTGTTATTACTAGCACGCAACCGGGCTAGGTCTGCACCTGTGTGTCCACAGGGATCCATTCTTGGATCAATACTATTCACTATTTACATTATTGGTGACATACTTTAAAGACAATATTATTTTCCACGGTTATGCTGATGATACTGAATTGTACCTACACTTTAAATCCTCTGACTCTTTTCCCCGGCCTGCTTGACATGCTTGTATGTAAATGCAGCTAAATAAGAACTCTCATTCTTTGGCTCCAAGTCCATCATTGCTTCTTTTAAGACATGTTCTCTCCAGCTCTGTAAGATCACCATTACCTCTATTGAAGCAGTTTGTTCCTTCCTTATATTGAGTCCACTATTAAAGTTGCATACTGTCACCTCCGTAACGTGGCTCATATCCGTTTCATAATATCTGAGAGGGATACGGAGTTACTGATTCAGGCTCTCATTTACTCCCATTTCTCTTCATTTAGTTAGACTACTGCAATTCTCTTCTTTATGGACTTCCTGCTACTTTGCTCTGTGCCCTACAGCGACATTAGAATTCTGCTGATAGACTCCTGAAGCGCTGTAGTAATTTACTCACATCATCCCTATTTTACATGAGCTCCACTGGTTACCAGTCGTTAAAAACCAAATATAAAATATTGCTGCTAGCCTTTAAAGCTCTTCATGGTCTGTCCCCCACATTCCTTTGCCAAATCTTATCATCGTACATCGCTGCTTGGTTGTTACACTCTTCTAACTCTGGTCTTCTGCAGGTTACACACTTCAAATTGTCTACTATGTGTCGTGGGGCATGTGTCGTAGTATAGCTCCTTCCCTCTGGAATTACTACTCTACCAGCTGCTATACGCTCCTGTTCATCTCCTGCTTTCAAATCTCTCCTCAATATCACCTAGTTTCTAATTAGGTTAAAAAGCGCTATATAAATACGAGTTTGTTGTTGTTGTTGTTGTTGTTGTTAGGGTAAATTTTCTTCACCTTGATCCTTCTACAGTGACGCATCTAGAATACGAAATGATCATGGTCATTCTGGAAAGGCAGCAGTCAAGAGACGTTTCCAGAAGGGAAACAGGGTGAAAAAGATATACTAAAGCTCACAAAGCCTGGAATGACAAATACAAGTTTGAAAATGTTTAGATCCAATTGTACCCAATTAATACACCTTATATATACACATTATACCATTGCTAAAACAATAAATCTAATGATTTTTATACAGTGCTGTACAATGCTGATGAGAGCATAAAGCATAATGAAAAGTTTGCTACAAGTCTTGTTGTGTATACCAACTTTGTATAATTATTTATAGAATTGTTATTACATAAATGGCTATAATTATTTACATAATTATTGTTAATATGATTAATTTAAATAGTTAATTATGCTGAGCATAAGAAGGACATTACAGTGCCATGCCAAAGCATTCACCACCTTGGCTTTTTCATGTTTTGCTTATTCATAACCTGGAATTTAAATGGATTTTGAATGGAGTTTAACTTTAAACTTTAACTTTAACTTTAAAAACTTTTTTAAAAAAAAAGCAGTGTGCATAGCTATTCACCGCCCTAAAGTCAGTACTTTGTATAGCCCCCTTTTGCAGAAATTACACCTGCAATCACTTTGGATAAGTCTCTGTGAACCTGCCACATCTTACCACTGGATTTTTTGCCCATTACACAAGGCAAAACTGCTCCAGCTCCTTCAAGTTAGATGTTTTCCACTTGTGAACAGCAATCTTCAAGTATGGCCACAAATTACCAATTTCTCGAATTCTCAAAAATAAAAGATTAAGGTCTGGGCTTTAACTAGGCCAATCCAATACATTTACACATTTCTCTCTAAACCATTTGGGTTTTGCTTTAGCAGTATACTTTGGGTC
Organism: Parotocinclus spilosoma; assembly: GCA_033117975.1. Lineage (NCBI taxonomy): Eukaryota > Metazoa > Chordata > Actinopteri > Siluriformes > Loricariidae > Parotocinclus > Parotocinclus spilosoma. Next base: position 1,804 of record JAVSBV010175750.1, on the reverse strand, counting down.
ATTGTCCTGTTGAAAGTAAAACTCTATCCCAGGCCTAAATCACTCACAGACTAAAACAGGCTTAAAAATATCCCTGTATTTAGCACCATCCATCTTCCTTTCAACTTGGACCAGTTTCCAAGTTTTTGCAGCTAATAAACATCCCTACAGCATGATGCCACCATCATATTCCACCATGCTCTACCTGTGGAGATGGTGTGCTTGGGGTAATGAGATGTCTTGGTTTTGTGTTGGACATGGAATTTTCCTTGGTGGCTGAAAAGTTTAACTTTGGTCTCATATGACCAGAGCACCTTTCCCCCATACATTTGGGAGTCTCCCACATGTCTTTTGGCTAACTCAAAACTGTATTTTCAGTGATTGTCTGTAAGTAAATGTTTTTTTTACTCCAGTCTCTGATCTTGAACTATGCAGCTCTTTGATTAATGCCCTTCTTTGCGGCCCTCTTTTGACAAGTTTGTTGTGGTACCATGTTCTTTTCAATTGATGATAATGGATTTGATGTAGCGCTGGGGGATCATCAGAGATTTTTTGTTATGTTATGTTATAACCATGACTTTCTCACAACTTGGTCCCTGACTTGTTTGGAGATCTAATTGGTCTTAATGATGTGTGGTAAGTGATGCCTCTTGCTTAATGGTGTTGCAGCCTGTAGGGCCTTGCAGAAAAGGTGTATATATAGACAGATCATGTGGCACTTCGATTGCACACATGTGAACTTCATTTCACTAAGCATGTGACTTCTGAAGGTAACTGGTTGCACCAGAGCTACACTGCTCACATAAATTAGGGATTATGCCAATATGCCAATTTTCAGTTTTTTATTCCCAAAACTATGTTTTATATATTTTTCTCACTCAAACTTTTTTGTGCAGATGCATCACATATAATTCAGATTTAAAAAACAGGTTGTCATGTAATGTAACAAAATAGGTAAAAAGTCAGGGGATGAATACTTTCGCAAGGCACTGTATGTATGAGAAGAAAATCTTGTCACGGAGTCAGATTAAGCCAAATGCACAGAGTCTGAAAGTTTTTAAAGCAGCAAACGAGCTGCTGTACTACAGACAATGTGTGACTTTAATTGCCTTCCATAATCAGTTGAACCATTGCAAAGGAAAGAAACAAATTAGCTGGCTAATTAACAATGCTGAAATTTCACACTTTCCAGGTTAGCAGAGAGAACAGAGAACACTGCATTTTAGCACATGTACCATTATACTTAAACATTGTTCAAGACCAAGTACACCCCTTCATTGCAATCAGTGTCAGTGCCCTCTTTTAACAGGACAATGTACCCTGACTGTTAAAAGTCAATATATTATCACAAACTATACATATCATACAACCCTTTTTCGACAAACAGTTTTAGATATGGACAAAATCAAAGACCTACAGAAATGACTAATACAGCCCCAGAGATCTACGAGTTATGCATATCCATAGTCATAGTTCCATTACAAAATTTGGTCCTGAACAAACCAGACAGAGCGACAAAATAGTTATAAAAAGCTATCAGGGCAGACATTTCATCTCATGCTTCTTTCCCTCCTCAGGCTTGCTTCAAAAGATTGCTGGTCTTTTCATGTGCACAAATATCAGGGTATAGGTCACAAACCATATGACTATTAGAGTCCACTGAGACCAAATCTGGGTAATGTGATGGCATTTGACGTTTGATAAAGAAATAAAATGCTTACTTTGAATCATAATTAACCAATAAAGTGTAGATACACACACACACACACACACACACACACACACACACACACACACACACACACACACACACACACACACACAC
>JAVSBV010175739.1:0-13538 GCA_033117975.1 Parotocinclus spilosoma | reverse complement strand
AGGTACTCAGCATGCGAAGCGTAATACTGTAAAAAACAAGTTCTTACTAAATTCCAGTCAACGTTTGAAGAACTTATATTAGCCGCACATAACTTGTCCGTACTTGCTTTTCTGCCACAGAACCTGTTTTGGCAGATTTGTTCTGATGTGAACACATAAGAATCTTAAAAGGCTTTGTAAACTGATTGCAATGTTGTTTACTTATTTTTTTAGAACATCCTGGAAATAAATGTCTATGACAAGGATAGTATAACGAGTGACGACCACATCGCTAGCATTCTGTTTGACATCAGCACCCTCACTTTGGGTCAGAAAGAAACTAAGGAATTCATGGCTGATGAGACGGTCAGTAACTCTTGCACCAAATAATGCTGATATGTCTATTTGATGCTGTTCTATTCAATATTTTTATTTATCTGTTCATATTTCTTTAGTTTTTGTTATTTAAAGTAACACTGCAAACGTATTTGACTGCATAGACTTATTTAATTTTAACAATTAACATCCAAGGAGGTTTGGTCCCTTTTTGAGTCTTGGTTTCTTCCTTATAACGTAACGGGGGTTCGGTGGGTAACACTGCCACCTCACAGCAAGAAGGTCCCTGGTTCAATCCCAGGGTGGAGCGACCTGGGTCCTTTCTGTGTGGAGTCTGCATGGGTTTACTCCGGGTACTCCGGTTTCCTCCCACAGTCCAAAGACGTACATGTTAGGTTAATTGATTACTCTAAATTGGCATTGACGTGTGTTTGTGTTTGTGTGTGTGTGTGTGTGTATACATGTATGACTAGGCTTAAGATAAACTTGTGTTTGGATATAACCTTGTGTGTGTTGCTAAGATGGCCACTGATGACAAAAGCGACGTTAAAAAAGCCAAATAAAGAAACAAACAAATTTAATGTTATAGGGAGTTTTGCCTTGCCACTGTCGCCCTAGGCTTGCTCATTTTGGTATTGGCCACATCAGATAATCTAATGCTGTAAAACTGGTTTGAGACAAATGCTCCTTTGTAAAAAGCGCTATAGAAATAAATCTGATTTGACTTGATTTGACTTTTGGCATTCACAAGTCGACACTGCTGCTTCTATGCTTCATTTCCTTTCAAAACGCTCTGACTGGGACAAGCTAAGATACTCTGGTGTCATCGACACGGTCCAGTTCAGTGCATGTTGCGTAAGACAGTAACTTTATGGCAATGAACCATTGCAATGGGCGGTTATACACATTTCTAGACGTCCTCTAAGCCAGGATATAGTCCGACACACCTGCCACCTACCCACAAACTGTATTTTCAATGCTTGCCTATCCTTATTCCTGGATGATACGGTATGTGGGAAGGTATGAGGTGTGGTGGTGTCAATCATGTAGCCGGTCTGTGGGTTCAAACTTCTACAATTAAACAATTTAGATCATCTGTAATCAATAAATGTCTATTTTTATTTACGCCTAGCCATGACATGTGGGACTGTGCTAGCCTAGCGGTTAAGGTACTGGCCTCTGGACCAGAAGGTCCAGCCAAGCTGCCACAGTTGGGCCCATGAGCAAGGCCCTTAACCCACAATTGCTTGGATTGTAAGATTGTATAAGTTGTAAGTCGCTCTGGATAAGGGCGTCTGCCAAATGCTGGAAATGGAAATGGAAATGAAAATGGAAATGACATGGAATTATTTTACTAAATATGAAATGTACGGCAAGCCAAGGCAAGACGAGGCAAGTTTATTTGTACAGCACCATTCATACACAAGGCAATCCAAAAAATAATAATAATAAAATGAAATTAAAAAAATGAAATTAAAACAAAGTTAAAAGTACAATTAAAACACAGTGGAAAACATTAAACAGGAAACAGTTTAAAATATTAAAAGTAAAATCAGGTTTCATATGCACAGCTAAACAGAAGAGTTTTGAACCTGGACCTAAACATTGTTAAAGTAGAGGCCTGCCTAACATCTTCAGGGAGACTATTCCAGATTTTAGCTCCATAAAACTGAAACGCTGCTTCAATTCAATTCAATTCAATTCAATTTTATTTATATAGCGCCTTTTACAATGGAGCATTGTCTCAAAGCTTCACCGTGTTTAGTCCTGACTTTGGGCACCAGCAGAAGGCCTCTGCCTGATGTTCTTAGGGTCCGAGATGGTTCATACGGGACCAACATGTCAGAGATGTACTTTGGTGCTAGGCCATGGACACACTTCTACACCAGTACAGCTATTTTGAAGTCTATTCTCTGAGCCACATGAAGCCAGTCTAGACAAATATACACTTAATAGACTTATAAGTTTGTGGACACGTGTAACACATTCTGAATATAAAGTATAGTACTATACATAGTATACAAACAGTGGCAGTAGAATTGTTTGGACTGATACCCTAGTGACTCGAGGTAGGACAGATTTCTAGGTTTCAGCTTCCAAAAAATAGTCCATCAATCTTCATAGAGTCCATAGACGATTGGTTTGGCAACTTTGATTGGAAACGTACCCAGAAACTGCTCTGGAATGCCTATTAGAAGGACAAAGGCTGTTGTAGCGGATATAGGGGCGGGGATTAGTAAATTCTAATAGCATTATTTCCTTTTCTTTTTTGGGCTGTCCACATGTCTGTCTATATAGTGTATGAACACCTTTGCTGAATCTTGCAGCCTTATTTCAGTGACTAAAAATAGCCAAACGACATCAGTAAAAGGTTTGTTTTATTGGACAAACCCTTTTAAAGGTCGAATGCAGCTCCGAACCCATTTCTCTCAATTCCCTCCAGTGAGCCTGACCACACCTAAACAAGTTTGTGTGTAGACATGACTGCTTAGATACACACTGGTGATTAATTGCCGTTCTGATTCCATTTCTAGACAATGGATAAACTCTGGGTGGAATTTGAGCTCGCAGAAAGGTAACGAATCTTGTCTGAAGATTACGTCTAGAATCATAACGCCGTGATCGGTCACTGTGCACTCTATTAGACACGCCTACCATAGTGCTCCACCTGTTACCAGATGTAGCGTCAGAGACGCACAGTAACCTCGGTTATTGTTGCAGAGATTGTGTTAGTCCTCCTCTAATCCTTCATCAGTGCTCGTAGGATGCTGGTGGCTAAACATTTTTGGGTGGTGGACTACTTTCAGTCCAGCAGTGACACTGAGGTGTTTAAAAACTCCAGCAGCACTAATGTGTCCGATCCACTCATAGAAGCACAACCCATACTGACACACCAGCGCCACGTCAGTGTCAGAGCAGTACTGTGATTGATCCACCACCCAAATAGTACTTGATCTGTGTTGGTCCTGACCGGTAGAGAACAGGGTAAACGAGAATAAAGTATGTAGAAAAACAGATGAAACAGACGTCAAATGGTTGGGGGCTAGAGCCGAGTCTGGGGGATTAGAGCCGAGTCTGGGGGATTAGAGCCGAGTCTGGAGGCTAGAGCCGAGTCTGGGGGCTAGAACCTTGGGATTAGAGCCGAGTCTGGGGGCTAGAACCTTGGGATTAGAGCCGAGTCTGGGGGCTAGAGCCTTGGGATCAGAGCCGAGTCTGGGGGCTAGAACCTTGGGATTAGAGCCGAGTCTGGGGGCTAGAGCCTTGGGATTAGAGCCGAGTCTGGGGGCTAGAACCTTGGGATTAGAGCCGAGTCTGGGGGCTAGAGCTGAGTCTGGGGGCTAGAGCCTTGGGATTAGAGCCGAGTCTGGGGGCTAGAGCTTTGGGATTAGAGCCGAGTCTGGGGGCTAGAGCCGAGAAGCACTGAGGAAATGGACGATGAGTGTAGAAACAAGGAGGTGTACCTAATAAAGTGCTCAGTGGTATACATTCAGAACACATATGAGGGTGGCATTTTCTGATGTGATGGAAAGAGATTTATGTGTTTTCCAGTACTGAACCACCTCAGGAATATCTCTCCAATGGAGTACTTTTGGTAAGTTCCATTTTGGCACATCTGCTATTAAGCTTAGTTTTATTTTATTTAGTTTTTGCTCGACTCATGCATTTTCCTTTGACTAAAGGCAGCACCACTGTCTACACTAGAGGTCAAGGTGGACAAACGTCCCACTCAAGGTAAGATCAGAGGGGGGAAGACGTACACACTGTATGTTTTTTTACTTTAAAAAAGTACAGCTAATTGGTTAAGTTAAAGCATCACCATTGCATCTTTTTTGGAGCGTGCACTCTCGTGTTAGTTGCAATGCGTCGGGTGTAAGCCTGGGCTTCAGATTTGCACTTCATTAGTGGCCTGACTAGACCTGCCTGGATAAAAAAAGAAGAACCAATACTAAGTAGACCACATAGATAACTAAAGTGACTCATAAAAGTGTGTAAAAGTAAACGTGAGTAAAAAATGAATTACATTTCATTTACTACAAATACAAGTAGTAAATGACATGTAAAAAGTATTAGGTTAGAAAAAATAGTCAAGTAAAGTACAAATACGTCATAAAAAATGGCTAAGTACAGTAATATAGTACAGTCGATTCCTGTTAATAGGACCACCGGTTAATGGGACCAGCCGCTTATTCAGACCAAATCCAAAAGTACCGTGTATAAATACATGTCATTCGCTTAATCGGGCCAAAGAACATGTACAGTATGTAATATCCGTGAAGAAACTCTTCGTCTCTGGCATCATTACCTGAAAACTCCCGAGTTTCTCCCCAGCCCTCTACTGCTACCTACAGGTATTTGCCTAACATTTCCATTTACTACAAAAAAAGCCACAAGTTGCCACTTAGCCACAACAAAAGCGCTTCATATCACACTGGATAAGTTGATAACGTTGACTGGAATTTAGTAAGTGTTTTTTTTACAGTATTATGCGTCGCATGCTAAGTACCTATACATTGTGTTGTAGATCGTTTCCAAAAACTGGGTTGCAAAATGTATTTTTCAATGAACATGAATGAAGTTCGTAAGTAACAGTAGTTCTTGTTTGTACGTTCACAATACGTGTAAATCGCACAATAAAGGTTTAATAAACATAAAAAATGTTACATAGCACGTCCCGTCTTGTAACATGGGGCATGTTTGATAATTGGACCAGCCGGTTATTAGGACCAAAACGATCGCGGTCCACTTAACCGGAATCGACTGTATATATATATATATATATATATATATATATATATATAGCGCTTGGAGACAAAAAGTCTCCTAACAAACAAAGGATTGGGAGAGGCACTGTCCCTTGCTGTGGTCCATGCATGGTGAGACTGCTTTTTGTGGATGAAAACAAGTAGAGTGATGCTGGGGGAATGCCTTGGTGTGTGGGCCTGTAACTGGTACTGGAAAATACAATGAGTGCATGGAAATTATAACTTATAACTATAGGTGTTTCTACTGCTTCATGAAAGAATCCATTCCACTTGATCGATAAGAGAGTATACATACCACTGAAAGTCAACTTGCCTACAACAACTCAGTACCCGACTGTAACTCCCAAATATTAGTGTGGAATAATTAATTAGTAATAGATTCTTAGGTAAAGATACAAAATTAATATGAAGTTCATATGGGCACAAGGAATGGACTGATTTTGTTATGTTAAATATAAGAAGAACGTTATTTGCAACATTTTGGGACTCTGGGAGACATGGCCTAAAGCATGTGACACAGGAACGTTTTTAGAATGAAAAGGTGGCAGTGTTAATCTACACCCTTAAAAAAAGCAGTTAGGAGACACTTTTCACTCACAAGTTGTACATGTTTTCTAGACCAACTAAAACATTGAAAATCAGGGAATAAGAATGACCTTAGAGACCGTACTGTTTCCTATGCTAGTGACCATGAAAATTCTATAAAATTTGCACAGAGGTTGTCCAAAGTAATGAATGCATGACACCTGCTGGTTAAAAATAATTTGTGTTCTAGATTGTAGGAATTAAGTAAATTGGTTAAGTGATCCCCTGAGGGATGCTCTAAGATCTTATCAGAGGCCTTTAAAACAGGGCCCCGGAGCCCAAAAAACAGGTTTTTAGGATTTGACCATATCCATCTCTTGGGACAAGGATTTCCTCATATTTAATTCAATTTCAATTAAAGTTTATGTCTATAGAGCGTCTTTTACAATAGAGTATTGTCTCAAAGCAGCTTCACAATATTACACTTTCTTAAAAGGGCAATCCCAGGTTGAGCAAGCCTAGGGCGACAGTGGCAAGAAAAAACTCACTAAAATGGTAGGAAGAAACCTTGTGATGACCAAGACTCAACAGGGGACCCATCCTCCATGGGTAGCCTAGATGCTAACTAAATAAACACCAAAGTATATCAAATTACAGCAAAACCAGGTCAATGAATGATTAACAAATTAATAAAAACAGTTAAATTAGTAATAGAAAAAATTAATATGTTGGTTTGATTCATGAATTTAACCAAATAAATGGTTAATTTCTCCTAAAATCTCGGACTCTGTCTCGTTTATTGGACGAAATAGATTTTGTCAGCCTTAGAAACCCCACGAAATTAGTGCTATACAAAAGATTCAAATGGTTTCTGAACGTAGAAGATAAGAGCTTTCCAATGTGTATGGCACACACATGTGCAACTACAGTAAAGGCCCACTGAACAAGGAAAGTTCATACTGCAGCTTTGGGTTGACCAAGCAAAAGAAACAGTAATGTTTGTTTCGGAAATCTTATTTTTAAACATACAGTTGAGTGTCACTAACTCTTGAAACGGTGGCACCGTTAGGACCCTCGACTTCCATGCCGTCTTAAGATATCTTCTTTCACACGTCTCCTTCCTGGTTTCCATTACGGCAAGTTGGCGCTCCCACAGCCCACGAGGTTCCAGTACCGAGCGCTGGACCCTTACTGTTATCCCTCAGGGACACCCTCCTGGTTTCCTCTATGGCAAGTTGGCGTTCCCACAGCCCGCAAGGTTCCAGCATTGAGCTCCAGACCCTGACCTGGACGGACCATGGAGGACTCTGGACTTTTGTTTACCCCTGATTTATTTTGTCTGTCTCTGCCTGGCCAGCATGTGTTTGTGTACCCATTTAATTTTGGTTCCTTAGTTGGTTGTCTGTCTGTGGATGCTGCATTTTGTCCGCTATTGTCTTTGTGGGGATCCTGGGGATTCAGCGATACTGACTTTTGTCTCTTGAACCAAGTGAAATAGAACAGAAAATAGAAAGTAAAATGCACCCATCAAGTATTTGATTTTGATAAATGATGTTGCATTAATTTCCTTGCTTTTTACCTTATTTTTATAATAGCAGTGGGTTTAAAAACAGGCTGAATTATAATATATATTTATATATATATACTATATATACTATACTATATATACTAGACTAGTTAAATGGGGACTTGTTGTTGAACCTGTCTCAAAAATAGACACTGAATTACAGGATTTTTGTATGTAAAATTTGTTGTTTAACAACATCATAAAAAATACACCAGAATGCAGATAATGGCATTGTCTACATCCTAATACCCATGTTTTGGCTGTAATATTCTGGGTGTCCCAAAACCTTTGTCTACAGTGCATTTATTTTGATGCTGTCCCTGCTCATCAGTGACAATGTATTATTTGTGTGATGGATCACTCTGAGCTCAGCTTTGAGCGTGTCACTGTAATGTGGTTATCTGCCTTGTGCTGCATTTTACATTTACAGCACTTACAAGCTTCTATTATCCACAGTGACTTGAAAAAGTGCTTTGTTTTCTCCTTTATAAACTTATCCACATGCTAGCACACAAACCAACAGCCAGTACACATAGGCATAATAAAAATTTAATACAAATTTGAGTTGAGGTGTAGTTACAGCAACAAGTTATACAGTTCTAAAAAATAACAGTCATCATCCCTAGTTGCTAATTTAGCTATTGAGATCAATATAATTTTTCACTCAAGCACTTCAGACAACAAGAGACGCAGCCATTTGGACAATCAGTGCTGATAGGAGTACAACAGACTCATCAGTTTTGCTGCATCTTTTTAACGCTGTGTGCATTTAATAACTCCAGTAGTTCACAGACTCACTCGCTTTCGATTCCATCACAATTTTAATCAAATTCAGAGTAGCATATTTAAAAGGCGGCACATCTCACAAGACAGTTACTAACCCTGGCCTGGGTGCCAGTCCATTGCAGAGCACATGATCTAGAACATTTCTTTGAAATGTGGGTGGCAACTGGAGTACCTGGAGAAATTCATACATGTACATGAAGAACTTTCTACACCAACCAGGCAAGGAACCTGGGACTGTGAGAGGACAACACACTTTACTGATCCAATACCATATAACTGGTTTCACTGGTTTTTTTTATATTTATACTGCTTTCAAAAATAATAATATATTTTAAATAATAAAATTGATAATTAATGAAATATCTCTTATGTTTTTTAGCAGTGTAGCTATTCAGCAGACTTCCCTATCCAAAGGTGAGGTCTTAGTGTTAGACCCCTAGATGGTTATTTTACCCCATTCCCTAGCGTTCTGTTTACGTTTTCTTCGGAGTGGCACCTGCTGGTTTTGTTTTTAGTTTAGCGTCGATCTATTCGTCCTTCTCGCCACCTTACCACACCTCCTTAGTCCCCTCAGCTGTTGGTAACTTCGTTTTTACTCTCGGCTTTTGCACCGTTCTGGCCCTCGGTTACCGCACTGTTCAGACTCTTGGCTTCCATACCATCTTGGGATATTCTTCTCCAGACGTCTTCATCCTGGTTTCCTCTACGGCAAGCTGGTGCTCCTACAGCTCACCAGATTCTACTACCAAGTGCCAGACCATTATGATCATCCCTCCATGGACATCCTCCTCCGAACGTCTTCATCTTGGTTCCTTTATGGCAAGTTGGCGTTCCCACAGCCCGTGAGGTTCCAGCATCGAGCACTGGACCCTGACCTGGACAGATCCCTAATCTCCATGAAGGGGTCTAGACTTTTGCTCACCCCAGATTCATTTTGTCTGTCTCTGCCTGGCCAGCGCGTGTTTGTTTACCCATTTCATTTTGGTTGTCTGTCTGTGGATGTTGCATTTTGGGTTCTGCTCTTGTCTTCGTGGGGATCCTGGGGATTTAGCGAGGCTAAATTTTGTCTTACATTTTGTTAACAACTGACAGAATATTACAATCCAAAGCAATTGTGGGTTAAATACCTTGTATAAGTGCTAAACAGTGGCAACCTGGAAGTGGTGGGATTTGAACCTTGGATCTTCTGGCCCTCAGTCCAGTTTCAAAAATGGTAGGCTACCAGAGTCCTGTTATGCTTAAGAGACTGTGTCTCATATAATCTAATCACTGGGGTTACTTGGAGCCTCATTTCTGATGGGGTAAGTGGTGACTGAAAAAGAGTGCATAGCCACAGAAAAGTGAAAAGATGTGAAATCTCTGGTCTAATAGCAGTGTTTGTTTTCCCAAACCCCAGCTTCACCACGTTGATGCCACCAAATTCTTAAGCATTGCCCTTAAACTTTGCCTTGTCAGGGTGATGTGTGCATATTAGCCTAATCATCCTGAAAAGACCCCAGGTGCAGTTTGTTTACAGTGAGAGGTGCGCTAGTGCTAGTAGTGAGTCTGTTGCATTGTAGTCTTAATCAACAGCAGGGAAAGCACGCTGTGGCAATCGAAGCCGGCGTGCGAGGCACAGTCGTGGTCTCACAATAGCGCTCGTAGATAACCAGAAGAGCAGGCTCATCGCCGCAGCAGCAGACTTGCAGATAAAGGAGCACAAGGCACACCAATTCAGTCTTTAAATAGCTGTATCGACAGAGTTACCATCATACACATGCTGACAAAACATGCTTGTCATCTCGCTTGCACCTTGTCAACTGCAGGGCTGCCAACTTTGAGGAATATGTTGAACGAAAAGTTGGAGCGATGCAGACTCGAACCAATTAGTTAGATCAGAGTAATGTTTGTTTTGTTTTTTTAACGTCACTATTAGGATCAGTGGCTATTTCAGTGACACACACAAGATTATATCGACAAATAAGTTAAATCAGGACTAGTTACATACAGTCGATTCCTGTTAATTGGACCACTGGTTAATGGGACCAGCCGCTTATTTGGACCAAATCCTAAAGTACCGAAACAAATCCTCTTATATACGTGTAATTTTATTGGCTTATTTGGACCAACATTCCGCTTAATCGGACTAAAGAACGTGAGAGCGAATGAGAAATATGTAATATCCATGGTTACCAAAGAAACTCTTCGTCTCTGGGATCACTACAACACTCCAGAGTTTCTCCCCAGCCCTCTACTGCCACCTACAGGTCTTTGCCTGACATTTACATTTACTACAAAAAAGCCACAAGTTGCAACTTAGCCACTGCAAAAGCGCGTCAGATCATGCTGGATAAGTTCTTCAAACGTTGACTGGAATTTAGTAAGAACTTTTTTTTTTTTTTTTTTACAGTATTATGCTTCGCATGCTGAGTATATACCTATACATTGTGTTGTAGATCATTTCGAAAAATTGTTTGCAAATGTATTTTTTAATTAACAAAATTTGTAAGCAACAGTAGTTCTTGTTTGTACGTTCGCTATACGTGTAAATCGCACAATAAAGGTCTAATAAACATTGAATAGGTTACATAGTATGTCCCGTCTTGTAACATAAGGCATGTTCGTTTAATCGGACAAGCTAGGTATTAGGACCAAAACCATCGCGTCCCGATGTGGTCCAATTAACCGAAATCAACTGTATATATACACACTCAAGTCAATGCCAATTTAGATTTAAATCAGTTAAACTAACATGATGTCTTTGAACTGTGGGAGGAAACCGGAGTACCCGGAGTAAACTCAGTAGACGTGAGGAGAACATGTCTACTCAACACAGAAAGGATCCAGGTCATGCCACCCTGGGATCGAACCCAGTACCTTTTTGCTGTGAGGCGGTGGTGCTACCAATGGATTTAATACAGAACATTGTGAAGCTAAAACGACACAAAATACAGCATGTCAAAATGTCTTAAACTTACTTCAGTAATCACAAGCACAATATCTAACAATCACACACAACTTTCAAACTTTCTCATATTAACACTCAAAGGGATAGAAAGGATGCTTTGCTTGCATAGTGAGAAAAACAATACTTCCTGTTCAAACTGTGCAAACCTCCACCCTCTATACATCTGACAGCATCAAACGGCTCCATACCTGCCTGGCGGTTTTTAAGAAAGCCACTAATAAGTTTAATTTATACATTAAACTAATCTCTTAGACAAAAAAAAGGACACGGTCCAAAATGGGTCTGTGGAACATCTGGTAGTCTTGTCATGTGTAACTTTCACTTCCTGACAACTCTCATCTCTGCTCGGAAAGGTCCACACAACGACTCCCATGGGATATTCATTTCTTTTTAGTCGCCTTAGCAGAATGATGTCCCCTTCCTTCAAGTTTGGTTTGTTGCTCTTCCATTTCTGACGACTCTGGAGCATGTTAAGGTATTCTTTCTGCCATCTGGCCCAGAATGTGTCAGCAAGGCCTTGGACTCGCTTCCAGTGATCTATATGCATGTCAGCCTTGGTAAAATCCCCATTGGAGTTAGGATCGGATCAAACTTCTGGGCGAATGAATTCGAGGGGGTTGGGATCAAGGGGACCACCAGCTCTGAGGAAACAGGTACCAAGGGCCTTGCAATGATAATATTTGGGACCTCGCCCATAAATGTTGTCAGAAATTAGAGTAGGTTTCGTGTTTGTAGGAGCGTTACAAGATTGTTCACAAATACATGAAATCTACTGTTTCGATTGTTAATGTATCCAGGCACTACTTTACTGTCAGTGTAAAATGTTGTCCTGTCAATGGGACTGGGCCTGTTTTGCTGCATTTGGGCGAAGACGGCTTGCCATCGTTGATTGAATAATGAATTCTGAATTATATCAGACATTTCTAAAGGAAAATCTGCCTAACATCTGCCTATGAACTAAATCTCAAGAGAAGGTAGGTCATAACGATCCTAAGCACACAAGTAGTTTTACCAAAGAATAGTTAAAGAAGAATAAAGTTAATGTTTGTAGAAAGACCTGAAGTGAGCAGCTAATGTGAGGAAACCCACAAACATCCCAAAGTTGAAGCTGTTCTGTACGGAGGAATGGGCTAAGATTTCTCCAAGCCGGTGTGCAGGACTTCAACATCAACATCAACAGTTACCCCAAACATTTAGTTGCAGTTATTGCTGCACAAGGGGGTCACAACAGATACTGAAAGCAAAGGTTCACATACTTTTGCCACTCACAAATGTGTAATATTGGATCATTTTCCTTACTAAATAAATGGCCAAGTATAATCTTTTTGTCTCATTTGTGTAACTGGGTTCTCTTTATCTACTTTTAGGGCTTGTGTGAAAACCTGATAATGTTTTCGGTTATATTTATACAGAAATATAAAAAATACTAAAGGGTTCACAAAGTTTCAAGCACCACTATAGCTTGACCAAGGTAAATATTCTAGTTTTGCGGCTTGCTGTTCACACAGTAGATCTGACAGGTCATGAAGCTTGTATGGTTCTTACTGGAGAGCTTCGGAAAACTTTGCATTCTGGCAAACAGAGTTTTTTATTGCTTCTGGTGAGTCGTAACATTCTTCTAGTGTCAACCATATCACGTTTAAACCGGCAGGTGGATGCTTTCTTTTTACTGCTTTTAATCGTGTGGCATGTTCAGAAGACTCGGGACCTGGCCACTTAATGAATGATTCATTTCTTCACTATCTGTAAGACCAAGGTCCCTGATGGTACTCTGAAATTTGGCTTTCCAGCTGAGGCAACTCTCTGGCTTATCATCTAAATTTCGACATTCCTCCAGGTAATAGTTGACTCTGAGCTAGAAATCTGGCAGGGTCTCTTGTGCTGCCACCATTATTATTTAGGCTTAATCGCTGCTGTGGTTGTAACACATTGTGGAGAGGTTGTGGAATTACATCTCTTTGTCGCGGTCACTTATCAGCTTGTGTCGTAAATGGGTATTGAATTGGTTCTTGCTTGGGACAAAGAGGTGTGTATATTACTGATTGTTTGCATTGTTCATTCTGATATTTGCTGTCATTATGTTGAAACGCATCTCTATTGACTTGAGCCAAGCCAGTATAATTGTATTTATTTACGTACTCACTCACCATTTGCTCTGGGATTATTTTTAATGTCGAAAATGTCAACTCTACCTTTGATTCAGCTATGGCAAATTGAGCTGATGCTGACTCCATTACCTTGTTTTTTTTATCCATGGCCACATCGGTTTCATTTTGAAGATGGAGTATGTAAAGAATTGTGTCTAGACGGGCCTTTTCTGCTTTAATGCTCATCTCATTTTCAGGCTAATCTGTCTTTTGCTGGATTAGCAGACACCCTTATCCAGAGTGACTTACAATCAGTCTTACAATTGAAGTGATCATGGGTTAAGGTTGGCAGAGGTGGGATTTGAACCCTGAACCGAACCCTGAATCAGGTCCAGAGTCCAGTGCCTTAACTAAGCTATGATTTCACTATACTGTTGCACCCAGTCAGTGGCGGATTCTGGTCTTTAAGGAGGGAAGCTCAATTTCGGCCTACATCATAAAATGTGTTTATTTATACGTAAATTCTACCCTCCGTTCCTTTTCAAGAA
>JAVSBV010175699.1:0-13542 GCA_033117975.1 Parotocinclus spilosoma | reverse complement strand
ATATTTAGGTCTTATTATAAGATAAGATTAGGCGAATTGGGTATGAGAATTTTTTTTTTTACATATATAGCACCTACAGTAGTGGTGTAACGATGTATCGTGGAGCAAAAATGTTATGACGTGGCATCGTGAGAGTGCCGGAGATATCACGTACGTTTTCTGTATGCACCTCTAATAACGTCGTTGCCTTCGTTGAACACCAGGGGGCGCCATCATAATTTTCGGTATTTCTCATAATAAAGCAACTAAATAAATATTGTGCTTTTCTTGCAAACAGCTGATACAAAAATTTAAACAGTGTCCCATTTTCAACTTGACTGAAAAATGTTCTAAAATTTTCAAATTGGTCTAATTGGAAACGGTTATGTCCGGAGGAAAAAAAGAACACAGGGGTGCAAGGATAGAAGCTGTATCCCATCTGTAAAACATGGTGGTGGTAGTATCATAGTTTAGGCCTGTTTAGCTGCCCCTGGGCCAGAAGTATAAAGTTTATGTTTTGGAAACTTCAAGTAAAGGAAATAGAAATGGTGTGGAAGGACCTGAGGTGAGCAGCTCGTGGGAGTAAACCCAGAAACTTCCCAGAAAATCCCAGAGCTGAAGCCATTCTGTACGAGGGAACAAGATCAGAATGATTCGTTTCCTGAATAACTAAATGAACAAGTTTAATATTTTTTTAATCTCATTTGTAGTACGATGATTCGTATGATGTTTAGCCCCCAATTCTGCAGAAATAAAGCATTTTCTGAATATGAGTGTATATTGTATTAATCCTTCTTAATATTCATATTTTAATATTGTTTAAAATAATTCTCTTGTTCTTATTTCATAGGTACCTCAGTATGTTCTACAACAACAACAGCAGGTAAAAACATACCACAACATGATGAAAAATTCTACAAGATTTTCACCTCTTATTGTACCTCTGTTATTATTAATTATTATTAGTTATTATTTTAAAGAAAACATTTAAGCATATTTATTTGTTGATGGCTTATGTGGTAAAAATATGGGTATTGATACATAGTGTAAATTAATAATTGCGTTCTATTATCAGTCTCTATGTTTAATCATTGTATTATGGGAACTATGACAGATTGAGGGTGAGTTTTGCTAAAAGGAAAATATTTAAAGGGTTAGTATTCTGTATTTTACGAAATCTTATTCCATAAAGAGATTTGATTTGGTGTCATGCTAAATCTGGTCCTTTTCAACATCTACAACAGCAACTACAGCTATAACCACGACAACCACAGCAACAACCACATCAACAATCATGGCATCTACCACAACAACCACAGCCACAACCACAGCAGATCCCACAACGACAACCACAGCACCTACCACAACAACCACAGCACCTACCACAACAACAACAGCACCTACCACAACAACAACAGCACCTACAACAACAACAACAGCACCTACCACAGCAACCACTTCTATCATACACGTCCCAACACTTGAATATCATTTAGAGAGTGAGATTGATGCACCGAATATCACAGATATTGATCAACTGAGAAACGTTCTGAACGCTCTCAGTTTCCCCTTCATGATGAGTAACATCAATATCACTCGAATGAACATCAGTACAGGTAACTGATCTTACACTCGCTAGTCAATCTTACAATGCATTCAGAAAATCTTCAGATCCTTTCACTGCTTCCACATTTTGTTATGTTAAGGCCCTGTTCCAAAATCCTAAATATTACTCCGTAATGAGGAAGTGAAGACAGAATTTTAGAACTTTTCCCAAAGTTATTAAAAAGGAAAAACTAAACTTTTGCACGAGCATGAGTATGTTCAGATGCTTTTATTCTTTAAACTGGTCATTTTTAGATGTTTATACTTCACTGGATCCAAATGTGGTGAATTCAGTTGGATGTACGTCATTTGGAAAGAAACACACCTCTCTATATAAGGTCTCACAGCTAGCAATGCGTATCGGAGCCAAAAACCATGTGATGAAAGGCATGTCTGTAACCTGCATTAGCATTAGTACCAGCTGAACTGAAAGTTCCCATGAGCACAGGGGCCTCCATAATTCTTAAATAGAAGACGTTTGGAACATTCAGAACTCTTCTTAGAGCTGGCTGCCCCATCAAACTGGGAGGAGAATGGTAACCCTGATTGAACTCCAAAGATTCTGTGGGCAGGTTGGGAGAAACGTCTAGAAGGTCGGTCATCACTGCATCACTTCACCAATCTGGACTTTATAGCAAAGGGGCCAGGCAGAAGTACATCCTCAATTTTAGTTGCTTTTTGTAACTCCAGTCATTCTTGCTTGTGACTTTTGCTGAGGAGATTCTTCTGTCTGTCCGATCTGAAACATCTCAAAGAGAAACAGGAGGCTCCCAGAGCTAAAGATCAAGTGTGTGCATAAAAGTTTTTAGTTTTTCCTTTTTTATAAGTTCAAAAAAATTATTTAAGGAATTTTATGAAAAATTAAACTAAATTATTAATTACTGTAAAATACACATTGTTGTTGTAAAAACACATAATTTACTCTTGAATCAATAAACCCTGATTTATTTTGTTCCACAGTTTGTCTTTTGAATAACGTTACATACCAGTGCCGGTGTCAGGATCAATATTTCTGGCCGTGTGACAAGTGCGTACAATACGGATCCTGTGATGTCATCACCAACACCTCTTGTGGATGCATCAATGGAGTTCCAAGTGATGGACAGTTCTGCCAACCAATCAACGAGCTGAACAGTATGTATCAAATCTAAAGAGGCGCTTGAAATTTAACTAACCATTTACAAATGTCTATATTTCTGAATAAATACGAGATCATCAGTAAAAAAAATATTAAAAAAACAAGTCTAAAACATTTGGACAACTCAAAAGAACATCCAACATGTTACTTAATAGTTATCTTGTTTATTTATTAAGAAATTAAAATGAGCTTGTATGGCACCGTATTCTTAGTAAAAGTACCTATGTTCGTAATGCTTCACACATACATCACCTAATAAACTCATTCAGCTCTTTTCGAGATAACAAAAAACAGTTGCTATTGGACAGATTTAATTGTTGGACTCAACTTAATTGTTAACTTCAAAACAAGAGAACAAAGGAGAGTCACAAAATTGTGCCTTATGTGGTCCACTTGGTGCAGATGTGGATCCTCTTCATGAATTTGCAATAGGACATCCCTAATCCCCATGTTGCTGGCATCGATTTCCACCACAAACAGGACATGGATGCAAATACTGACAGGGTGGGGAAATGCATTGTGCAACTTCTTCTGACCAATGAACTGCCACATCCTTGTCCATAAACCTTATCCATCCTTGTACACTCATATTAACACAACAGAGATAAAGCAAGACTTTGCAACTCTTGCCCTTTTATACTCAATATTAGAACTCAGGTTGCTGTGATTTCTATGGGCATTGCAATAAAGCATATCTGTTTTTTTCTGCCTGCTCTCCCTACACTGGCATGCTTGACATTGCATAAAAATTTATTTATTTAAATGATTCACCAGCCCATCCAAAGAGGACGGGTCTCTGCCTGGATCCTCCGAAGGTTTCATACTATAATTTTAAGAGTTTTTCCTTTCCACTGTCTTGCTTAACAGGAGTTTTGGTCTGTTACCCTAGGATTTTGTAAAACTGCTTTGAGAAAATGTCCATTGTAAGAAAAAAGCACGGTATAAATAAATATGTCTTGACTTTAACCTATTTAAGATGTTTTAACATATTTTTGCAGAAATGCAGAAACCTCTAAAGGGTTCACTAACTTTAAAGCTGTATAAAATCTGAAGAGGTGTTTCAACGTTAATTGACCATTTACAAATGTCTTTATTTCTAAATAAATACGAATTAAGCATCATCAGTAAATAATCGATTAAAAAAACAAGTCTAAAACATTTGAACAGCTCAAAAGAACACCAAACATGTTACTCAATAGTCATCTTATTTATGTATCAAGAAATTAAAATACGCTTGTATGGCACCCTAATCGTGATAAAAAAGAAACTAACCTCAGAATGCTTCACAGAAACATCACATTATAAAAACACAGCTTGTTTAGATTCTAAAGATAACAAAAAACAGTTGCTATTAGACAAATGTAATTGTTGGCCTTTAAGTGTTTAAACTTAAAAAAAGGAGAAAAATTGAGGGGTCCCAGAACTGAGCCTTATGGGGTCCCAATTTGAAGTCCACATGGTGCAGATGTGGATCCTCTTCATGAATTTGCAATAGGACATCCCTTAACCAATATTGCTGACATCGATTTCCACTACAAATAGAACATGGATGCAAATACTGACGGAGTGCCGAAATGCTTTGTGTAACTTCTTCCGCCCAATGAACTACCACTTCTTTGTCCATGGACCTAGTTCATCATTTTACACTCAAAAAACACTCATATTTGCACAACAGAACAAGAGCAAGACTTTGCAACATGTGGTCTTTGCTCTAGCCCTTTCTAAATGTTAGAAATCGGGTTGCTGCGATTTCTGCAGGCATTGCAGTGAAGCATCAGAAGTGGACATTGGGCCTTGAGATATCCCGCCAAATGCTCTACATCATTTTGAGAGCTTCTTCCTCTTGTTTCTCAGCCCTTTCTGTTTTTTCTGCCTGCTCTCCCTACACTGGCATGCTTGGCATTGTGTAAAATGTACTTATTTAAATTATTCACCAGCCCACCCAAAGAAAATGGGTCCTTGTCTGGGTTCTCTGAAGGTTTTGTCTTGTAATTTTAAGGGAGTTTTTCCTTTTCACCATCTTGCTCAACAGTGGTTTTGGTCTGTTACCCTAGAATGATCTAAAGCTGTTTTGAGACAATGCCCATTTTAAACAACACTGTATAAATAAATGTGTCTTAACTTGACCTGATTTAGGATGTTTTAACTCATATTTTTGCAGAAATACAGAAACTTCTAAAGGGTTCACTAACTTTCAAGCTGCACATAGTATCTTAAGGCATATGTTAGAGTCATATTAATATTGTATTAAAACCTTTTTTTTGTTTTTATTTCATAGTGTTCTCAGCGTGTTCAGTTTTAACAACCACAACAGGTACAATCACACCACCACAACAACAAGTGTTTACAATATTAGAAAGAAAGGGTACATTTATTGGTAAAAACTCTACAATTGAAAGGAAGCTCTAGTTACCTACCTCTAGTTACCTCTAGTTAAGCTCTAGGCTGCCTCTAGCCTGGATACAAGGTTCTAGACAGATGTTGCATCTGGGCCTATCAAGAAGAAATATTTAGAGGGTGAGCTTAACATCTTTCTGTTTTACCACTACAGCAGAAACTCCAGCTATAACCACTACAACAACGACCACTACACCAGCCCTAACACTGGAATATCAGTTAGACATTGAGATCAATGCACTGAATACAACAGATTTTGATCGACTTAGAAACATTCTGAATGCTGTCAATTTCCCCTTTACAACGAGTAACATCAATATCAATCAAATAAACATCAGTACAGGTAACTAGTCCTACTCTCTCTACTCCTTCTTAAATACTACACACTGTTATATTTATATTTTCTTACAATTACCTTTATAAAATATTACCAGTACAATAATAGAGTAAAAACCTGAGTCACTGTCTCTGTTTTTCTCCACAGTCTGTCTTTTGAATAACGTTACATACCAATGCCGGTGTGAGAATCAATATTTCTGGCCATGTGACAAGTGTGTGCAATACGGATCTTGTGATGTCATCACCAACACCTCATGTGGCTGCATCAATGGAATTCCAAGTGATGGGCAGTTCTGCCAACCAATCAACGAGCTGAACAGTATGTATACAATATACTATATATATTTTCATTTAATATATTGCATAAACAGTCAGTTGTATAAAAAACATTTATAATTCTCTTTTGTTTATTTTTTAGTTACCTCAATATGTGATTTATCAACCACAACAGGTAAAAACAACACAACAAAAACTTTGTACCTCTGTTCTAAATGTTATTGTCCGTTTCATTATGATGTTGCATTTACTCCATTATTTCCAGACATTTCCTAGACCAGTTCATCCAGACACAAGTTTTTTGTGGGAGAAACGTTTTGTTACTCTTCTAAGTTATTTCTTTAGTCTCAGCAAAGTTGCAAAACTTATCAAAGCTTAAATACAGCACACTGGTATAGTAATGGGACCAGTGAGCAGTATCACATGCAGAAAACCATAGCTTTAATTACAATGGATAGGTGTTCCATTCACATAGGATTGGGGAACAGCTGCAATCACAGCATTCCAATCAAGGTGTAGAAACATCTGAAAGATGACAAACAGAAATGGGAGCCCCACAGAGCTGAATTTTAAGAGCCACAGAGCTGAATTTTAAGAGCCACACCTTTTTCACCTTGAGAGTGGCCACTGGCCTGTAGGTGTGTAAACTCATGAAGTCCTGGCTTTAAACCAAACGCCAACTCTTTTACCAGTGGTAAAGAGGTGCACGTCCTTGATAGGGAGATTGGATTGAGTTTCCCCTTTAATCTGTTTCTGTTCAACCTCCACAGCAGCTGCCACGACAACCACAGTCGCCACAACAACCACAGTCACCACAACAACTACAACCACCACACCGGCCCTAACACTGGAATATCAGTTAGACATTGAGATGAATGCACTAAATATTGATCACCTGAGAAACATTCTGAATGTTGTCAGTTTCCCCTTCACGACGAGTAACATCAATATCAGTCAAATAAACATCAGTACAGGTAACTGATCTTACACTCATAAATACCACAGACTATTATTGTTAGGGTTCCTACCTTTTGCCCCGGGGGCTTTCGGCCGTCCTCGCTGGTTGCCATTACAGAGCGGTGAGGGGGTTTATATCCAGTGACCCATTTACGACCTGATTGCGAACAGTTGCTTCTCCTGCTATTTAGGTGCATGTTTTAGCGCTGTTCGATCCCAGGTCGTCTTATTTCATCTGGTCTCCACCCGGTACGTGCGCCCAACCACTGGCGCACACCCTTAGGAATAGTGAGTTATGTCCTGTGGCTTTTAGTGCCGACGAACACGTACGGGGGAAACCCCAAGGTAATTAGTGTTTTAGGAGCACTTTGATGGTCTCCCGTCCCGTAGTCGTGCGCTCCTCGCAAACTTGAGCTCACGCTTTTCCGCCGCCAGTACTTAACGAGCCTCACTCCAGCCGGCTGCCCGTCCTGAATGGGACACCCCCCAACTTGGCTTACTTGCACCACACGTGCGCCCGAGCTCACGCTCGCCCCCTCGATCAGTTTGCGTTCGTGCTCCTTGCGCCCTCGAGTTCATACTTGTTTTCTGGCACTTCGGTGCCTTTTGCGTCTTATTTGCATTTGTGCTATAAGCGTGCCCTGAGCTCATATGCTCGCCTTTTGACGCTTCAGTGTCTTTCGCGATTTATTCACGCCCTTGCTAAAAGCACGTCCGAGCTCACGCTCACCCTATGGCGTTCAGACTACCTTCGTGCCTCGCCACATGGGAGACTTCCCAAATTGTGCTCTCTGCATGCCTCGTGCTCTCTGCATGCCTGCCCCGTTGGCACTTCGGCGCCCCCTCGCGATCAGTTCGCGCATTGGGTCCCAGTCGGGATGCAACACAAGTGGCACGCCATTTCATCCTTTTGGTTTTTTTTGTGTTCAGGAGCCTTTCGCTCTGCTCTTAATCCCCTTTTAGTTTTTTTTATTATACACCCCCCTTATATACGGCCCCCATTATTTTTATACGTCATGGGATTCCGTCTATCCCGCATCCTTGGGTCCTACCAAAAACCACCACATCTCGTAACAGTTATATTTCTATATTCGTACAATTACCTTTATAAAAGATTACCAGTACAATAATAGAGTAAAAAGGAGAAAGCTGACTCACTGTCTCTGTTTTTCTCCACAGTCTGTCTTTTGAATAACGTTACATACCAATGCCGGTGTGAGAATCAATATTTCTGGCCATGTGACAAGTGTGTGCAATACGGATCTTGTGATGTCATCACCAACACCTCATGTGGCTGCATCAATGGAATTCCAAGTGATGGGCAGTTCTGCCAACCAATCAATGAGCTGAACAGTATGTATACAATATAC
The DNA here is from genome assembly GCA_033117975.1 of Parotocinclus spilosoma. Taxonomy (NCBI): domain Eukaryota; kingdom Metazoa; phylum Chordata; class Actinopteri; order Siluriformes; family Loricariidae; genus Parotocinclus; species Parotocinclus spilosoma. Next base: position 5,481 of record JAVSBV010175699.1, on the reverse strand, counting down.
TATATATATTTTCATTTACTATATTGCATAAACAGTCAGTTGTATAAAAAAACATTTATAATTCTCCTTTGTTTATTTTTTAGTTACCTCAATATGTGATTTATCAACCACAACAGGTAAAAACAACACAACAAAAACTTCGTACCTCTGTTCTAAATGTTATTGTCAGTTTAATTATGATGTTGCATTTACTCCATTATTTTTAAGAGTCAGAGGGTCTGAATAATTCTGCCCATACAAACCCAGAAAGTCCACCCCTGATTTGTGAATCAGGTTGCAAATAGATAGTTTTTTTAACAGCAAGTAAATGATAATTATCTAAAGTAAGACTTTTTATAAGTATTTAATTTCACTATTATTTAATTTTACAGTTACTATTTGAGAAGTTGAAAGGGCAATTTTATAACCTTGTAATGGAAAGAAAATTGATCCAGCATTCCTGTTTGAATTGCTTTTGTTACACTGCTTCTACAACCATAGGACCTATAACCACAACCACAGAGTCTACAACTACAAACACATCTCCTACAACCACCACAACCACAGCTCCTACGACCACCACAACCACAGCTCCTACGACCACCACAACCACAGCTCCTACGACCACCACAACCAGCTTAAACGTAGCGACCACAGCAAATGGTATGATTTTCAAATGTTGAAGCCTGTTTTTCCAGCAGTTACACTATAGTGTACAAAACATGGCAAATGTAAGATGGCATACCTTTAATGATTGTAATCTGCAATGAGAAATTAATGCTTAATGGACAATTGGCAGCTTTGTTTCTAAAAATGAATTTTCACTTTTTTTTTTTTTTCCAGCCACCAGTATAGGTTACTCCTTTAGTGTAATCAGAGTATTTGACACTGCATTTGCTGACAGCAGCAGTGAAATGTACAAAACCAGTAAGAGAATCATAGAGAACCAGGTCAGTGCCTAAAATATACAGCTTTCAGGTGTACAACATGATCGTTGTTGCTGTTGTTATTATTTATTATTAATATGATGATGAAGAGGACGACTTTGTGCTTCTGATTTTTTTTCCAGATTGATGAGAGTTACAGAAATGTACTTGGCTATCAACCGAATTCTGCACAAGTTACTGGATTCAGGTGGTTTTTTTTTTATTTCAAGTTCAGATTTCATCCATTAGATTTAGTTACTCGTTTTGGGATAATGCTAAAACACAGTCAGATTTTCAGAAAGAGAACCCAGATTAGATAAACAATCAGACAAATGTTAAATGTTGTCATTTCTTCCATTGGTTGGGTCCATGAACACTGGGAGAGACATTTAGTTGCTTAGAAGTTATCCCTGGTTCATTGTACACCCTTTGCTCTCTGACTGATTGTCTTCTGGTTGATATATAACATTTTTTCTCAATGAGTAAATAAGTGAAGTAAAATCGGTTTATCTTGTTTGTTTAATTGTGTTCTCTTTAGCTAATTTTAGGACTTGGGGGATAATCTGGTGATGTTTTGCCTCATATCTTTTCAATGCCACTGTTTACGTTGTAGAATGTTTGTTTATGTTGTTCTTTGCGCTATGAACAGGCCTGGCAGTGTGATCGTAGACTTCAACATAAATGCCACAACTACTAATCTTGACTTAACATCATCAAACCAGAAGCTTGCCAGCAACCTCAGTATGATAGGATACATAGTAAATGATGATGCATTCATCCGAAGTGGTAGGTTGGCTTTTATTATTGGTGAACTCATATTGTACCTATCAATTATACTGAATATATCTAAACTTGTACCAGTGATTCTGGCGAACCGCCCACTAATTTCTTTAATTTTAGTTAACTGACCAAGCTAGCCAAACCTGTGAACTAGAATTTGGTACACATCGATGCTATAAACGTAATGAATACGTAATAATTGGAACACCTAAGAGATGCTCGTCTCTTTGTATTTCAGTGCAGGGTGGACTTTATGGAAGCAGTGGCTCTGGGAGTAGAATATATCCCGGGGGAAATTTGACATTGACTTGCAACACTCCAGCAACAAGTGGCATAGTGTGGACCAAGAACAAACAAAATCTAACAACGTTTGATAGAAAGGAGCTTCATCTAATAAACATCTCGAGTACAGACAGTGGTAAGACCAACTGTTGTGTGTGCTACAAGAACAAAAAGTCAGCTGGTGAAATTTCTTCCCTCCTATATTTTCCACCACCATCTTTGATTGCGATTATTGTAAAGTGGGAGCTTTTAGCAACTACAGCGACTCACTCACTAAATGTCAAACCCACATCATCTTATAAGGGGTTAGCCCCAGAGTTCCAAACCTCCTCTGGCACTTACATAAGCACTAAAACTGGGTCTATCACCAAGCCTTACATACCAAGCATAACATCAAACATCAGATGGAATGATGAATCTGGAGCAGTGTAAACATTTTCTTGGATTCTGTCTGGGAATCTGAGGGACAAATTTGGGTTTGCCAAATGCCATGAGAACGCTGCCTCAAAGACTGCATTGTCCCAATTGTAAAGTTTGGTGAAGAAGGGATAATCCTACGGAGTTGTTTTTGTGCCCCTCGTTTTCAGTGAAGGGAAGTTTTAGCGTGCCAGTATCCTTTTTTGGTCCAGTGCACATAGTAAAGTAAAAAAAGGACTGCACAGAGCCCTTCAAACACCTTTGGGATGGACTAGAGCGGAGGTAAGTGAAGATGGAATTAAGGATTCTGATGTTGCAGCTGTCGTATCATAGCAACAGACTTCAACAACTGACACCCAGAAAGATCAGCGATTTCACACAGCACTTTTATGTCCCTCATAGCCAAATTCAGAGAAACCAGGACTGTGGACAATCAGAAACGGTCAGTGAGCATCTGATGAACTGCTACCGACCAAGAAACCTCAAAGATGGTGTTGGGAACCTTTGGGAAAAGTCCATTGCCCTTTTACTTACCCTGTACATTACAAGGTGGAGGTGTCTCAGTACTTTTGGGGGGAGTGCATAATTTTTCTGTGATTGTCGTTGTTGTAGGAGCTGTGGTTGTGGTATTTGTAGGATCATTTTTACACATTTTCAGATAAAATAACAGACATACACAGTCCCTAAATTAAAATTCTAGCTTCAGCACTCCCTTAGTAAAAAAATATACTTTTAAAAACAAGAAATACATTTGCAAAATAATACAACAGTGCAGTGCTTAATTTGAGCCGGATTCTGCCTGTACCCCATAATAGTACAATCTGAACAGGCTTGTGTAGAATTTGAATCTATTTTGTCTTGTTTTATTTAATTTCTCAGGTGAATATGCCTGCAGATCATTTGTGGATTCGATGCCCTATGTTATCTGGCAAAAACTTACGATCGAGCCGTATCCAGAGATCCAGTTAAGTGAAAACAGAGTTCTGGAATGTGCAGATACAAGCATCAGACTGCAGTGTTGTGTTCAGGAGATGTACACAGTGGAATGGGTCACCACAGGATGTCTCAAATCAGGTTATGGTCATTGCTCTGTTAAATAAATATTATTGTTGCTAATCAATCAGTATTAAAATAGAAGCGCATCTCAACTTGTTTTGCATTTCGCCATTTCATTGTTTACAGGTCCAACAAACGGCTGTGTTTTTTGCTCCTATACGATTGCCAAAGCTGACTGTCAGAACAGCGAACTAACAGTATCACTCACGTGTCAAGTCACTGGAGGAAGTTCCCAGAAAAGCCTCAGTTTAAGAACCATCAAGAGTAAGTATTAAAGTGTAGCATCATTCCTCTGAATTTCTGGTTCATGTCGACATGATAGCATCACACATTCTCTGCATAATTTGAGCTTTTGACATAAGGCTTTCTTTATCAGAAAATTACACACCTGGGATTTTGAACAATGTTCAGTTGGTATCAAGGGGACCATAGTGTGCTGAGAACCCCCCCAAACACACCCGACCTCCCCTAACATACCATTACATCACCACATTCCTGAACCATTGATATGAGGCAGGATGGACTGCCTCATCACATCCAGGGAGTGTTTTCTTGCCACTGTTGCCACAGACTTGCGCAGTTAGGGCTACTGATCTAGGTATTTGTAAAGCTACTTTGAGACAGTTTAGATTTATTGTAAAAAGGGCTAAAGAAAATTTGACTTGTCAAATAGAAATGAAACTCCCTCCCTGATCCTCCCTTTGCCCAATAACATAAGCTTCATATGCCGTAACATAAGCTTCATATAACGTTTTTGTTTTTTTATTGTTAGAATATGTGTAATGTCACACACCCCTGATTGTTGTCCGTATCTTTAGCTGCTACCTGCTCTGATGGTAAATTTGGAGCTGGAAGTGAGGGACAAACAAGTCGTGGTGATTGTGATGGTGACATGGTTGGCTATAAAATAGCCATATGTTTAACAACAGGATGGACTGTTACAGAAGACAGATGCGTTCTGCGTGTCATTCAAAATTTGAAAGACCAAGCTAAGGTAATGTTGATTTAATTAGTATAAAGGAGAAGGGAAAAGACTAAATGATTTGATTTGTTTCTGCTTTGCTCTTTATTGTAGAATTTAGAGGTGGCAGGCCTTCCCCAGTTTGTGACTGATCTCAGCAGCGCTACAAGTTCAAATGCTCCAAATATAACCTCGTCTCCTGAGACCATCGTAGCCATTGTTGACTTGCTGAAAGCGATTGCAAATGTCTCACAAAACATTGTAGTAAACGAAAACGTCATGCAGGTAAACATAAACAGTATTGCATTTGATATATTAGTAAAGTAATTACTAATATTAAATTATTTATTCTATTTATTTTAAGGGTTTCCTGAATACGCTGGATGTCATTGGTTCGAAAGATGCACGGGATACGTGGCAGGCTTTAAACAGCAACAACAAAACTAACAGTGCAAGTTCAAACCTCCTGCAGGCAATCGAGAGTATGGGAGACAGACTCCCATCAAATCAAAACCTCAATATAACCACAAACTCTACCCAGCTCATCAGAACGAACGGAACTGGAAGCTTTTCTGGTGTTTTCGGTACAAATTTAACCTCTTCCATCAGTGTTCCGGATATCCAAAGCCAAACCTTCATCACCGTCATTGTTTTGTCAGCTCTTAACAACGTCTTACCCGTCCGAAATCAGACCGCCAATGGGAGCATTGGAGGTGACACCAAAATCAACGGAGATGTCGTCGTGGTCCAGACAAACCCAAAAGTGAAAAACGTCTCACTTACATATAGAGTCAATAATGAGACGTTAGGAAACCCTCAGTGTGTCTATTGGAACTTTAGTCTTTTGAATGGGATTGGAGGATGGGACTCAACTGGATGTAAACCAAAACTGATCTCAAAACAATTTAAAAATGTCACCTGTGAATGTAATCACACCACCTCTTTCTCAGTATTGATGTCACCCTTCACCCTGGATGAAAAGCAAACAGAGATCTTATCCTACATAACGTACATCGGGGTTGGAATTTCGATGGGCAGCTTGGTTTTGTGTCTCATCATTGAAATCCTTGTATGGAAAAC
>JAVSBV010175660.1:0-13546 GCA_033117975.1 Parotocinclus spilosoma | reverse complement strand
TTAGGAGTCTCTAAGCTCCGCCCTTATACCCCCTTTTGGTTGTTTCTCATTATTTCCCCATTCTTATTATACGTCGTCGGTTACACCTATCCTGCATACTTGGGTCCATTATTCAAAACACCAACCAGTATCGTAACACACTGTATATAAATAATAGTATATAGGTCCAGTTTAAACAAATACATTGCGTCAGTGAAAAGTTGTATATACATCCAATACATATAGAGAGTCCAACATTTTTTCTGTTGTGCCAGCTAGATTTCTTTAGTACATTTAATAATTAATCTACCAAATTTCGCTAAATTACATATTTTACACTTTATCCAGTAAGTGCAAAATATACAAAATGCAATCAATTGAACACTGAAAAGCATTTAACAAATGCATTTTATTTGCACATGTCAAAGGCAATAAACAATTTGCTTTCAAGCAAGCAAAAAAATATATAAAATAAAATCTGTGACATTTTTTCATTAATTAGTGTAATATCGATTTTCTGACAAGCATTCTGGTCAACTTTAGCAGAAAAGGTTCAGTAGGTCACAACTGCTGGGCTACATTTAGTCAGTCTGGCATGGCAAGAGTGGATTTGTAGGTCACAAACAGAATCCAAACAAAGTACGGCTATGTAAACAAGCAGCTGATAAATAAGTAAAAAATAACTATACATTACAAAAGCCTGCAGCAAAAACAGAGATACAGACGTTTACTTCAAGTCTTTTGAATATTCTGTGTTTAGTGTGTACAAAAAAACAAAGGGATAAAGAAAGGCATTATTGTAGTCAGACAAGTTTTTGATTACTTCCTCCTCTTAAAGTACAACTACAACATTAGACACGGTGGTCAGTGATTGCGATGGGTCAGCACTCTCCTTTACCACTCCAAGAATCCCCATTCTCATGTTTTTCATGTGGTCCTGCAATCCTTCAATATCCTATGGAACTAAATATTGGAACCCTATTTATGTCTTCAATAATTCTTACTAATTCAAGCATTTCATACGTTTTCTGCATTACTATAGCTAAATTGCCATATATTTTCATGTGCAGCATATTTCGGTTTAGCAAAATCAGTAACTTGGTATTTTATAGTAGGAGAAAAAACAAATGACCAATATTGTCTTTAAAATCAAAGTATGCTACCTCATGTACAAGGAAAGCCCCCAGAGAACTGTAGCTATGTAGCTAACTGTAGTCATCTATGTGCTGTCAGGTTTGTGGTCTGTCGCAAAATGAAAAAATAAAAATGAGAAACAGTGCAGATGCGGTTAATTGTGACAGTGCCAGTCATTGACTCAAGTGAATTGCATAAAATCCATCAGATTACACAGAAAAAAATTACTACAAGCTTATGAAATTAATGCTTACCTGTGAATATAGTTTCTCCAGAAGCTTTTTCATTCCACCACCACTTCCCTGATTTTTTTGGGATCTGTACATTTTCAGGAAACATATTGATGATTGTTCAATGATGTTAGGAAAGTTGACTTAAAGTCAATGCAGTTAATATTGTGGAATTCTGCATAAACCTGGGAGAAAGAGAGAGGGAGGGGGGTATAGAGGAAGAGTGAGCAAGAGGAAGCGAGGGGAGGAGAGAGAGAGAGAGAGAGAGAGAGAATGAACATAACCATGTTTTAAACATTATAGTAGTGCCCAAAACAAGCATTTACCTGTTCCCAAATAAAAGTCCTGGTCATCTTTGTTTAACTGTTGATACCAGAGGCTGGTCCCGCATGATTTTCTTTCTTCTCAATGAAAAAGTCACTTTCTTCTTTGTGTTTAGGACACTTAGACTCATGTCTTTTTTCACCGCTTTCTCCATTTCTGCTCTTTTTGGTCTCTTCAGGGACCATATAGATGAATCTTTTCTGAAATTATTCACCGTAATCTCGGGGCACCCAGCATATCGTAGCTTTTGACGATAATTTTCCATTTTGAACTTGAGACTGAGCTTCCATTCTTCCCATCCTCCAACACATCTTGGAGCTTAAAGGCAGGGATGTTTGTCTACCAAAGCACATGCTTACGTTCTTAAGTTCAGAGAATTCATGGCATGCTCTGCAGGAGTATACTGCTTCTACCAACTTCCAAAATGTGCATTTTTATTTCTCTTGTCACATTCAAAGTCGTGCCATTCTTTCTTGAAGAGAAAGTGCATTAGCTCTCTGAAGCCTTTAAATCAATGTTGTAGGAAAATGAAGGAATTGAAAACTGGCTCGGTTATTAATCCAATCTAGATAAATATGGAGAAGACAGGTGAGTTGAAAGAGGTGGTTGCTGAATCAGCGGACGATGAATGGTTGGATGATTACTTGCTTTCAGTATCCAGGTTAAAAGTGTCGGAATCTGAAGGAACTGTTTAGCACTATTTCCCAATGGAGTCTCAAAGTAGCTTTGTCTGGTTGCAGCTCTGAGATCTTACTTACCAAGTCTGGGTCTTCATACTGGATCCCTTCCCTTTATGCAGTTTTTCACAGAAAATGTTGACTAGTTCCTCCACTTACTGCGGCTGAAATAAAGAGCTTCCTAATATTGTCTGGTGAAAGAATAATTCAAAGCCACATTTCAACCTGGAAAAAAGAACACCAGCAAAGCTAGTTTTCTCCCGTTTTTGTACTCTGCAAGAGGATATAAAACATTGAGATCTTGTAGGTTTACAATGGCTACTTCACTGTAAACGCTTCCAATAATCTCATATGCCTGCAAATGCTCAACATACCATGATGAATATTTCCTCTACCAGGAATGTGACCTCTGTGCCAACAATCATAATGCTATGAATTTTGCATTCATAATTCACAATAGTTTCCAACAGACAGAATAATTCCTCTACTGTACAAGGTTCCTTTTAATGTGTAGCTAATGACACAGTGCTCTGATCTGCATATTTGTTTTCAATCACAGTTCTGATCCTTGAATCAAGAAAAAAACACTAACTTCTTCTTTTCAACTTAAACAGGTGCTTTAAAGAATCTTTGTGAGTCCAGAGCATAAGCAAGCATTGGCTGTTGTTTACTTGCCAACATTTTAAGTGGGTTTTTGAAATTGTGAACATCATGCACAATGTTCTTGAAGAATCTGTGCTTAGACTCAAATTGCATTGTCCACAGATCAACTACTGGACCAAAACAACTAATCAGATGTGGATAATGCTCAAGTCATAGTGATATTATGGTCTCAGGTTAACATTTGGGAAATCCTCAGAAAGCCACTGATGATGATTTAAAATCTTGCTCTGTAAGTAACAGATGGACTCATGCGACTTTGTACTTACCACCAAATCCAAAATGTTTTTCAAGTCCATAATTACCTTCCATGCCTGGGATTCAAACGCTGGTCCATCAGGTCCATTGAGGTCCAGAGTCCAGTACTTTAACTGCTAGGCTGCTGCAGTCCCCTAGGTCATGCAGTACATCTGGATAAAAAGCCAGTCATGGTGTGGAAAAAAGGATAGGTGTTTCTGTCAGATGTGACACCATTCACATTTGTCAATGCTTTGTTTCTCTCTATCTCAACAATACAGTCACTATGTTGCTCTGGACCTCTAAGCTGAAAAAGTCCTTCAGTCACAGCTGTAGTCTAAATGTATTTCAATGAGGCTAGTCAAAATCTACAACATTTTTTCATATGAAAACTCTACTGTACCCCTGCTATTCTATGGGCTCCAAGATACAGTTACATCGGTTGCTTTAACATTCTCACCTATTTGTTCAACAAAAACGCTACAAAAAAACTGCAAACGTGGTTCAAAAATGCTTCATATCATTCAATTCTGACTTCGTCACTTTTTCCAAACAGTGCCAGCTGAATCAAGTTTAGACTTGAGCAGTACTCTGAAGCCCAATTCAAAATGACCCAATACAGGGCTGTAATTTTGTGGGTTTTTTTTATGAGAGGACCACCAATATATATATTTTTTTGAATACTTACCATCAAAACATGATACGTAAAGTCCTTTGGAACAAAAGTGAGTACACCTCTCACATTTCTGCAGATATTTAAGTATATCTTTTCATAGGGCAACACTGACAAAATGACACTTTGATACAATGAAAAGCAGTCTGTGTGCAGCTTATATTACAGTATAAATTTATTCCCTCAAAATAACTCACTATACAGCCATTAATGCCTAAACCACTGGCAACAAAACTGAGTACACCTCTTAATAAAAATTCCTAAAGTGTGCCCACCATAATTTTTCAGAACTGCCTTAGCTCTCCTGGGAATGGAGTTTACCAGAGCTTCACATGTTGCCACTGGAATGCTTTTCCACTCCTCCATAACGACATCATGAAGCCGGTGAATATTCGAGACTTTGCGCTCCTCCACCTTCCACTTTCGGATGCCCCAAAGATGTTCTATTTGGTTTAGGTTTGGAGACATGCTTGGCCAGTTCATCACCTTAACCTTCAGCCTCTTCAATAAAGCAGTGGTTGTCTTAGAGGTGTGTTTGGGGTCATTATCATGCTGGAACACTTCCCTGTGACCCAGTTTCAGTATTTCACAGTACAAATTGGAGTTCATGTGTCCCTCAATGATATGTAACTCACCAACACCTGCTGCACTCCCAGACCATGGCATTCCCACCACCATGATTGCCACCACACATGCTTGAGACCCTCTGAACCAAACAAATGAATCCTGGTCTCATCAGACCATAGGACATGGTTCAGTAATCCATGTCCTTTGTTGACATGTCTTCAGCAAACTGTTTGCGGGCTTTCTTGTGTACAGACTTCAGAAGAGGCTTTCTTCTGGGGTGATAGCCATGCAGACCATTTTGATGTAGTGTGCAGCTTATGGTCTGAGCACTAACAGGCTGCCCCCCCAACAACAACACACATTAAACACACACCTTTTCAATCTCTGCAGCAATGCTGACAGTGCTTCTGCGCCTATCTTTCAAAGACACCATTTGGATGTGACACTAAGCACATGCCCTTAGCTTCTTTGGACGACCAACGCAAGGTCTGTTTTGAGTGGACCCTGCTCTTTTACAACACTGGGTGATCTTGGCCACTGTGCTGCAGCTCAGTTTCAGGGTAGTGGCAATCTTCTTGTAGCCTTGGCCATCCCATGGTGGAACTTTCAGTGACCAGTATGAAAGAGTGTGAGAGCTGTACTACAAAACTGAACACACCTTCTTCTTATGCACATCTGAGACCAAGTAACACTAATAAGTCACATGACATTTTGGAGGGAAAATGACAAGCGGTGCTTAATTTGGACATTTTATTGGTGTGGTCTTTTATGGGTGTATTTACTTTTGTTGCCGGTGGTTTATACATTAATATTGTATATTGGGTTATTTTAAGGGAAGAATACATTTACACTGTTATATAAGCTGCACACAAACTACTTTTCATTGTGTCAAAGTGTCATTTTGTCAGTGTTGTCCTATGAAAAGATATACTTGAATATCTGTAAAAATGTGAGGGGTGTACTCACTTTTGTGATACACTGTATATACACATAGGTTAATTGATTACTTTAAATTGACATTGACTTAACACACATATCTTTGGACACCATTTAACATAGGAGTGTGAATGTCTTTGGAAAGTGGGAGGAAACCGGAGTACCCAGAGTGAACCCTTACCAGTGCAGTGGACATGCAGACTTCTGTGACTCTGCTATGGTAGATGATATCAGACGTAATGATCAGCTATGCCGAAGATGCTCCCTCTCCCATCTCTTTATAAACTGGTAAATGTTTTATTATATAATGTTAATTATGTTTAATACCCCAAAGAGGATGGGTTTCCCTTCTGAGTCTGGTTCATCTCAATGTTTCTTCCTTTTAATCTCAGGGAGTTTTTTATTTGCACTGTCACCATTGGCTTGCTCATTAGGGAATTAAATTTGTGACACTTGTTTATATATCAATGTAAAGCTGCTTTGTGGCAATGTCCACTGTAAAAAGCGCTATACAAATAAAATTGAATTGAATTGAATAAGATGTGCTTGTTAGTTTGGTCTGCAATGAAACACTTCTGACAAGTGTTTAGTGAATGTGCTTTTCCAATAACTATTCCTATGAAGTCTGTTCTTTTGTCATTTTAACAAGTTTAACTTTTTTTTATTCTCTAAAACTTTTTACATGATCCCAGGGTCTTTTAAAATCTTTTCCTCGCTTCTTTTTCTAAACTTGCAAATGAGCCAGTTATGGTTTCAATTACTATCAGTTACTTGTGAGGCTTAACTTTAACATTACAGTATTTAGTATGATGCACTTTTTCTCACCACCTCATTAAACACTCAAACTGCAGTTATTACAGGTGCTGAACCCATTACTGGTGATCCCATTAATGTGGCCATTTTGCATTATGCATTTAAATACGCCATACATTTTGTCCCGTGTTGATCACTATATATTATTAATGCAAATTTTCTTAAAGAAGAAACCAGCTTGGTGTTTTTGTACAGCTCTTTGTCATTTTCAAAAGATAACATCCATCTAATCAACGGCTGTTCACTTTAACGGCAGAGGTCTTAAAAGCTATAAAACTTATAATAGGATATAAAATATGTCTTTTAAATCCGGACCCTGTGGCTTTAAAAAGACTAAAAACCACAAACAGCGCTGCCTGACATATTACAGTGTGCAGAACTATCTTGAACTCTGATTACCATATTTAATGTAATATTTGTAATAAGATAATAATTTGTAAATAAGAAAATCTTGTGTAGAAAAGCATTATCGTTTGCACAGTTTTCTTGAGAAACTACTGTTTACATATACAATGCAGTAGATTCAAAAGACAAAGTGACTTAGCTAATGTCTTGTCAACGATAATTTTGTTCAGGATATTTTTTTAGAATGCAATGCAGTTGTTAAATGGTGCACATTTTCACTGTATTTTTGTGCTTTTTATTGCAGTATCAGTCACACAGTCCATTCTGACTGTCTGACCTACAGATGACAAATTGATTTTTAACCTGCTGGCCATTTTTCCCTTAAGGATACAGGTAACAAGGAGTCTTAAGAGACTTTAGGGTATTTGTTGTATTAGCCAGTATAAAACACTGTACACTCTGTTACATGGTCCTATATAGAGCCGCGTCTGCAGGTTACAGGAACAATTATCCAGTGCAAACTACAAGTAAGTACACTTTGACACTTTGAATCTCTTGCTTTGATTTTGTAAGTAACTGAATGAAAATATGAAGTATAAAAATTTCTCGCATACCAGATTTTCTTCCATTTGTATACAGTACCATCTAAAAGTTATAAGCCACCGTTAGATTTGTTATTTCAGAAGTATTGTTATGGCCATATAACATATTGTTGACAGCTGGACCCCAGATTTTCAAACTTAGATTTCTTGGTCCATAATACGATTTCTTTTTAAGCTCCATTAAAATTGGAATCTGTAGCACATCTTAGCCTTTTCACCATGTTCTCCTTAAAAAAAGTTTCTTGGTTGCTACCTTTCTAAAAAGAGCATTCCTGATCAAGCTTCTTCTAATGAGAAGGGTCAACTTGCATCCCTGACCTGGCTCAAGTGTTATATATTTAATAAGTGTAATATTGTTAATATTGATTACACATTTCCTATATTTTCTGCTTGTTAAATAGCTAATAAATAAATAAATTAATACTTAAAAAAATAAGCTTTGTTTGTGATTCTTGCCCAAAAATGGTTTAATGTAAGTGTTTTAAGCATGTTTAAGGTAAGCTGCGCTATGATATGTACAGTATATATTAATCTTCTATATATTAAAAACTTGCAAAGGATTTGCCGGAACGTATTGGAGTCTACCTGTGTAATAGTAATACATTTAAAAAAAAAATGTCTTCTTACTAACAGAAAGGACAGTTACATAATTTAAATGATCTTTTGGAGCTACATATAAAATCATTCTGCAGGATGGAGTGGGAAAAATGTTGTAGGAGGAATACAAGACTTGCTGCTACAAGAACCCTTTGGATCCTGTGATTCTTGCCAAACAGGGTGTTGCTAAATACTGACAGGATGCAAACTTGGCACATGAAAAGTTTTGTTTCCTTTCTCTAGTATGCATTTTTAGCAAATAAACAGTGGCCATGAATCACAGTTAAGAAAAACTATGGTATATTTGTTCCCTGCAGAGACAGTTAAAATCAACAAACTGTACTTTGTGTCCAAATGCTTGCATAAGTCTTGCATTAAAGGTGTTGATTCTTTGTATATTTCGATATCTTGTGAATGTAGTGAACCACTAGCATTCCATTACTACTAGATATACATTGATTGCAGTTTTCTTGGCGGATTCCTATTTCCGATTTTATAAACACATGACTAGCCAATTCTGATTTAGGCCAAGAATTAGAAATGACAGAAAACAGATCATTTTTTGTTGACTTTTCTTTTAAATCAAGCTTCTACCTTTAAAATAGCAGCACCTACTTGCTATTGTCTGTCTTTGCATTCTTAGTCCAGTTTTGCATATTCAGTAGGGTGATGCTGTTATAAATGTCTTATTATTGTCTCATTGAGTGTTTTCGGGTTCTTCCTCCGCTGCTTATTTTCGTCATGCATAATGCAAATAGCACTCACTTACTGTAAAAAAAAACCAAAATGCTGAAGACATGGCTGTAACCTAAACAACACTGCATCACTGTCCCCTTACTAATACTATAGAAGGAGATGTGCACTCTTTTAGTAGTAACATTAGAGCACAACTGAAATCTAACACATCCTCATCACCAGTGTGGCTCTAATAAAGAAATGCACATTTTAAAGATCGAATTGTGTTTAAAACCGAATTGAATTGTGAATGAATGTTGGTAAAAGCAGTGTGACTTTTATGTGTGACTGAATTTGTGGCACAAAATCGATTGTATGAGACTGATCGGGACCGATTTAACTAAAAACCTACCCGATCGATCATTACATCTCTAATTAGTACAGGGTATAGATAGAAAGTATACTTTTCTACTGAAGAAAGAGCTTTTCTAAATTATTACTGACACTGAGATTGTAAGTATGTATTATACACTAGGCAAAACCTGCCATTAAGATTAATGATACACTGTCATTCATTTTTTTTCCCTGAAGTCCTTAACTCAGTGCAGATCGTTCATTTACATGCCTATAATACAGCTAGTTTAACAGAAGCACAGCAGGTGCCCTGATCCTATGGCGCTCTGTTTATACTTGTTTTGCGAGCCACACATTTTCCTTTAGCATCTGAATCTGCAATGGTCTTCTACAAGGCATTCTCTGGTCTTCCATCTGCTGTCGTGTTGGCTGTTATTTCTACTTAGTTGAACGGAGGGGTGCCAACGAATGGGGGAGGCAATCTGTGTGACCCTACAGGGAGGCAGCTTATTGCATGTGAATTTGTCACAAGTCAATTTCTCTCTTTTAGCGAGGAGCCGCTATTCCTTCTTAGGGGTGTTGATGAAGTGCGTTAACTTTAATGGAACCTTAATTAGTGGTGGATGTTTCCTCTCGTTGCTTGGCTGTTGTATTTGACTGCAGGACGTCAAACGATTCACTGTTATGATTAGACTCTCTCTGTGCTTTATTTAAACAGTGATTTACATATAGCCGTGAGTGTAGCAGTGCGCTGAACTGAGCGAGAGATTACTGTGTGTTTATTGTTTAAATACTGCTGGTTATGGGTTATCACACAAAAGTACTGCCTACTTAGCAAAAATTCTCTTTATGCTGCAGAAAATTAAAAGGATACAATTCAGCTTAAAACATTGCTTGTAGTGTACAATTTAATATAAGAAACCCCACACATGAATGGCCTCAGGATGGTCCACTGTTGTCATGACACAGAACTCATGGTAGCACTCACCTTTCTTCTCTGGACAATCATTTATCCAGATGTCCAAAACAGTATGAAGGTGGCTTCGTCAAAGAAAATATCTTTACCCTAGATCTCTGCAGGCCACTTCTTATACTCCCTGCAGATTGGCAGTCGGTCCTTTTTTTTTGTGGAAAAAAAGTGACTTATTTGCTGCCCTTCTTGATATACAGCCATTCTGCAAAAACCTTTGACTCACTGACATTCCTTAACTCTGCACTGGTGGTCCTTGACTTTCTTGGGCGCACTGAAACTTTCTTCACTGCAACTAAACAACAATCTTTGAAGTTCTTGAAGATCCAATGACTGGCTTAACAGGGTGCAATCTGACAAGCAGCAATATCATTGTTTGTGAACCCTTGATTCTTAACTTTTGATATAATTGCAAATAATTGCAATTCATCGGATCACTTTTCACAAGCTAAAGTTCATGAAAATTGCAACCATAAAAACTAATGCAGCAAACTTTGTAAAAAACAAAATTTGTGCCTTTCTCGAAACATTTGGCCATGACTGTGCCTAAAAATGATATAGTATCCTTAATTATGTTTCTTCCATCTTTAGATGTTACAGTTTGAAATAAAGGTGACTTTACAATATTTTTCTTGCTCACTAATAGGTGGACATACGTGTAGAAGCAAGATATGAAATAAGCAATGCTATACCAGGAAACACTAGGAAGGAGAACTCAATTTCTGAGATTAATTAATAACCATAGTAATTAGTAACCATTTCTTACAGAAGTTCAAATAGGGGATTATGGTATTAAACAATAATGTACATTATATTTGTAATTAAACACAGTGTATGCACAATTTTTGCTAAAACATTGTGTGCATGTTTTCTACTAAAACACAGCATATAAAAACTTTCTTCCAAAACCGTAATTTCTACTAAAACACAAAATGTGTAATTTCTACAGAAATACAGCACATAAACCCAATTTATGCACAGTTTCTTTTAAAATGTATTTTTTTTGTGCATGTACACAAAAACACTAAAACACAATGCTTGTGCAATTTCTAATAAACAGTGTATGCATGATGTTTATTCAAACACAGCACATGAGCAATTTCTGCTGATATACGCACGTACGCGTTTTCTAAAAAAAACCCAGCAACTTTACCAATTTTCTATGTGCGTTTTAATTTTTGTGTTCGTTCATGTGTTCCACACGTGCATCCGCACGGTATAATCCACAGCCATAGAAAAGGGCAGGTTACCAGCCTGACTGCCTAGAGAGGAGTGTGTGGTTACTGAGAGCAGGCAGGTAGAGAAAGAGGTGCACTCCCTCCTTTACTGTCCAAAATGCAAACCAATAGGATAGACTTATGTAAGGTGCCATGCCTATCATTGGGGAAGAAATGTAATCAACTCAACAAATGAAAAAAGTAGCTTAGGTGGCGTCATGAATGGCATCAAAGCTCGACATACATCCTATATGACATCCATATTTCAGTCAATGATCCCTCATGAGATGATGATTTTTTAAGATTTTAAGCACTAGAAAAGACAACTTTGAGAATAGGCCCCACCAGCAGCCACATAAGGGTATGTCTCAGGGTCCCATGCCGGTGGGCAGAAGGAGCAGAGTAGGAATGACATAACAATCTAAAACCATTGCTAAAAAGGATACAGTACTGACAAAGTACTCGAAAGCAATGATACAAGCATAGAACATGCGTATTTGGAACCTGGTTTATGAATTTTTAACTCACTGATCTTCACTGGATTCATCAAAACTCCTTTTCTTGCTTTGTGTGACTTTCTGGGTGAATTGGCGGCTAATGCCAAAAAAAAAGAGGAAAGTCTATGCTCTGTGCATCCACTAGCACTAGGCACATGCATTTTGATTGGATGAAACAGACTAGGGTTTTTGTCTTTCTTATTTAAGGCTGCTGTTTCTTACAATAACCAAGTGTTCCATGTCCATTGCTCATCTGAATAACATTGTTTTTACTGTGCATTGTATGTACTTGTGCTAAGCAGTATGACCAAAAATGTATATAATGGAATACCTAGAATATAGGCACACTATACTGTACACTCTGGAGAGCTTCCATGCCGAAGACATGGTTGTGTTTGAAATGGTTCACTGTGCCCTTATTAGGGGTATTTAGGTGATTTTTAGGGACACTGCTTAGGTAGTCTAACCATGTGCCTTAATAATTCAGTGGGATAATTCATTGCTCTGAACCAGTTAGTTCAGTCATAAAGTGTTTTTTCTTTGCATCACAACTTGCGTCATAATCCATCAATGTGTTCTGTTCTTAATTTGACTTAGCCTTCCCCAGCTGTTAACAGACTACTTCTAGGTTGTGGTGGATGTTATGCTACCTGGTTAGCTAGCGAGCTTTATCCAGCATGCTGTTTATCAATATTGTTCTACTCAGGCTCAGTAGAGCTTGTATCGGCAAAAAATATTATAGTTTGCTGCTTTTTAAAGTGCTGTGCCTTCCGCTATGCACTGGATGGCGTATGAAAAATACATACCATATGGGAAATTAACAACTGTATAATGGATAAAACAGTATACTGCTCAGCACTATTATGTATCTAATTGTCAGGGTGGGAGTCCGTGTGTTTGTCGGGGGCTGCACAGACGACCTGTGTCATGCTGGCTCTTCAATTATTCCAGTGTGTTTGATAATAGAGATTATTCACACACGTTTATGAATTACCTCGCTTGTTATAAAGGCAATTGTGTATACAAATATTCAGTATCCAAATTATGTTTAGCATGAGGCCTATCCATATACCAGAGTATAGTTGTATATAGAATACACACTTGCTGATGTTACATATAAATGCCTAGTAAGTATCATGTATAGTAAGTGCCACAATGCATCATACCCATGATAGGTACGCAATGGCTCTAAGGACTTTTCTGCTAACACTCCTTTTACACACACAGACACACACACACATAGCTGTGCAGCCTTGTCGCTCTCAGCTTGACGGCCAGTGGACTCAGGAGCCAGCCTACTGGCTGTGATTTTATTAGAACTGGCTTAATGGTGCCACAGTGACTTTCTGCTTTGCTTGTCACCTGAATCCTGATGTTTGCCATTCAGCTTGAAAGTGCTGCACTCTGGGCATTGCGCAGAGGTGAATAGTGTATACTCAGCAAGATTGAAGTGAACTCTGCTTGCTGCTTTTCTCTGGATAATCGGACTAGTGTACAGGCGTGATTGTATTTCAGGACCTGTATGGTCCTGATCACTTTAATTTTAAAATCGAAACAAGCTTGTTTCATGGTATCAGCGATATCATGCTAAGTACTCATTATTAAATGGTAAATGGTGGCCATTACTGGATGCAGATGGTCAATGCATAGGCAATGCATATGGTATTATAGTGACGCTTTGTTGGGATTGGCAGCTATATATGCCTAAAACACTTTCCTTTAACATTACACCACCACCATCTGTTAAAGCACCAAGGTGTATTCATAATAACAATGAAGACTGTTTATTAGGTATCTATTTGATAAAAGACGGTTCTGTTTAATTTCTGTACATAACGCAAAACCAAAACTTTAGTTTTTATTAAAATCATTTTATTAAGTAGAAATATACAGTACTGTGCAAAATGCAGTATTGAATTTGTTGTCCTAGCCTTATTTATTATTCTATTACAGACTAAGAAATAATTATTTATGGGCATACATGGTTGTAAGGGTACGCGCCACGGCCGCTCCGGCGCGCTGCGACCGTCACGTGGCTTTGTTTTGGTTTTTAGCGTCC
>JAVSBV010175643.1:0-13547 GCA_033117975.1 Parotocinclus spilosoma | reverse complement strand
ACCGTGGCTCTTGATACATCACAAACCTCCCACACTAAAATGACAGGTGTTTCAGTTTCATTGTCTAACCCCTGTATCTAAAAGGGAATAGCAAAAGATAATTAATTACATGTTGAATCTCTTATCCATCCCAGATAACAGACATTTCTGTTATTAGATCTGTTTACAGGTCCAACTATGGCTCTGGTGAGGCGCTTAGAGCTGAGCAATATCATGTCCATATCAACAGTATCGTGGGCCAGATATACCAGACACAAAGTTCTTTAATGCATTTAGACCCTGAGCCTTATGTAGTCTACCATAGAGCATGTCTGGGCAGGAATCCATTTTGGGCTAAAGTTGACAGTGCAGTTCTGGCAGTATAGTTTCCAGATTTAGTTCAAGCCATCTGAGACATAGAAAATCAGTAGAAAATCTAGCAACATTAGCTCATAATTTAAAGAAACTGAAGGCCAGAGGCTACGGAGTATTTTTATTGGGACGTTTGAGATGCTAATATTAATATTAATATTAATATTAGATGCTTCATATTAAATGGACAATAGACAGTTATTTATTACAGTGTTATTCATATAAATATGAATGATGATGATGATATTAACCGTACAGTCGCAGCCGACCCTCGGTTACTTGATGGATCATGGATCTCCACACATTTCTGTCCTTCATCGGTGTGATCCATGAAGTATTTGGGCAGGATAGTGGAGTAGTTTGCCATTGCTTTCTCCACCCCTCCCTATTTATCCAGGCTTGAGACCGGTGTGCAGCTGTTTCCAGTTACATGGCTGGGGTGTTTTGCTTACGCAAGTCAGTGACAATTTGGAGACGCCCATCAACACGCATGTCTTTGGACTGTGGGAGGAAACCGGAGTACCCGGAGTAAACCCACGCAGACACGGGGAGGACATGCAGACACCCCACAGAAAGGACCCAGGTCTCTCCACCCTGGGATTGAACCCGGGACCTTTTAGTAGATAAAACACTGCACCAGAGAACAACTACTACTCGAGTGGCACTGTTTTCACGAGTTTATGCAGGCCTCTGCTCACTCAGTAATCCAAGCTTGTGCTATCAAATAGAAGCCATCATGTTTTATAAACAATGAAAATAGCTGTGTTTGTTAAAAAGTTTGTTGCAAATGATTTTGACAACTGATACATATATGTAATGATATGTGAATGTACAGGAATTTAAAAAACTTCTGAGAACATTTGGAATGTGCAAAAAACACAAACAGGCATTCATATAGGACAAAAGTAATAGTTTCCTGGGTAAAAATACCAAAATAGATGTTTTTTGCATTTTGAATGTTTTTTTTTTTTTTACATATTTACACGCTTAATAGTAACTGTGGATATTTTTGCAGGCTTTGAAGCAGATCCAAAAGTCTCTTCACCTCCAACTTCTCCAGGTGTTGGTTTGCCCTCAGACCCACAACTATCCGATGCTTTGGCCTTTCCATTCTGTGAATCTTATTTGCATCCTTCCTCGCCCTCCTCAAGAAAGAGGGATGACAAAGATGGAAACGAAAGGAAGATCCCCTCTGCCCTCTCACCCAACACAAAGGACAGTCTATCACCTCACCGTAAACACAGAAGCATGGACAGACATGGAAAAGCTCAAGACTCTGCCTCTCCCTCAGCCTTAGAGTCCAGAAAGGTCAAGAGAAGCAGATCTGCAGAATATACTGTTGATTGTGGGAGCACAGAAAGGAAACTTAATGATCTGTCTAAAACCAAAGAAGAACCACACAAGTCATGTAGGTCCAAAGAGAATAGACAACAACATAAGCAAGATTCCAGCAGACACAGGAAGTCTGGCAAACAACAGCCAAGCCATACAAAAAGTTCTAGAAAATCAAATCAATTGAGACAGGAAGGGAACATTAATGAAATTAAGGAAACTTTGTCAAAACATTTGGTTCAGAGGAATGATAGGAAAGAGAGCAGTGAGCCATTAGGAAGGGATCATTCAAGAGGAAGACAGCAAAACAAGGACAGATGGAAGAGTGACAGGAAAAAAACAGGACCAAATAGTCAAGGACAGGGGGCAGGGTTGAATGGACATGTGGAACCTCAGAACTTGTTGGGAACAAGGAAGCCAACACAGGAAGATGAGGACAAAGACACTAGAAAATCCAGAAAAATTAAGAAACATGGGCATTGTGAACCCAGAGAAGAGGACAAAGTTCAGAAAAGTAAGAGTAAAGAATTGCGGAACGGTTCAAGGATAATAACAGAGGCTGAGGATAGGAATAAACAAATATATAATCCAAAAGTCGTACAAACAGATGACGAGACTGAAAGCGAGGATGGATTTACCATTATATATGACCCACATGAACCAGAGAGCCCAAATAAGAACTCAGCACTCAACAGAAATGGCCTCTGGAAGGTCCCGAACTTTGCACGCATTCTCACTCATGAAGAAGTGATGAACGATATTTACGGGTAACTAAAGCACATGCCGAATCAGGATCTAGGGTGACCTCTTCCTGCACTAGGAAGTAGCCATCCCAGAGCTGCTTCCTCTTTGCCATTCCATACAGAAAGCTCTTCTTTCTAACAACACTACTATTATCTACTGTCAGGTACAGTAGACAGTTGGATTCACTGTGCTGTCAGAAAGATAGAACAGAATGGTCAGCTGGTGCCATAAGTGAGGGGAGTTGTTTTCAAGAGCCTAAGTAGACAGGCTCAGAAACAAAAGTCCTTACTGGTACTCTTGCTAAGAACTGTTGGAGTTTTTTTTTCATGAAAAGCAGGGGGCCCATATTTGTTTTTTGAACTCCCCCATCCATTTCTCCTGAAACTGAAGCTGCTGCTTTTCTGCTCTTCCATACTGATGTTTATTGATGAGAGGCTCAGGATGGAACATCTATATTTCACAGAGTTTTCTGTGGGTGCAGTGTGTCGTCCAGATAACGAGACTCCTGAGATCTCTCTCAGATGTTCCTACGTTGACAGCTTTGAAAAATGCAGACACTCCACTAGCCATCACAATGCTGTTCATTCATATGCAATGGAAGGGACCAGCCCTTCCTTCCATAACTTTTATGAGTTATGGGTTTTATTACATGTAGGGTCATGTTGCTCCTACCACTATCACTGCCTCCAATTCTGCATGCAAGATTGACCTTTATCCCTGGAATTGCTTTGTTGCATGTCTTTTTAAAACCACTGGTGGATGTCTTTCAGCTAGACAGCTAACAAAGACTTGTATTTATTGGTTCAAGACCAACATGTCTCTACAGTAACTAGCTTTACAAAAGGACTTTTTTAGACTGTTCTCTGACTCTTACATGCCCGAATTCTTGATCATATTTGAATAATATCATTGCAAAAGACCAGAAACTTGTGCTTTGATATCTTATTTGCCATTTCTACTAAATGTGTAATATGCTGTAATGTGTATGAAAATAGAGATGTAGCTATATAGGACAAAAGGTGTATAGAGTTACAAATTCTATAATATGCCCCGTGGTAGCTTTACATGGTAGCAATGACTTAAACGTAATACAAATTCTGTGGTACACTGTAGGACTATCTTTAAATGTCTTGTTTTCCTGGCCAATGTTTCTTTTTTCCTGGATGTGTGCCTCCAAACTGAATGTAATAGCAGGTAATGATAGCAATCCAGCCCTTGAACCAATAGGATTATATATTCTTTTTTAAGGTTACTGTGATTCAGATGTCTCAGAGTTCTGTATAAAGTATGAATTTTAAAACAACAATCGAACATGAGTAAAGCATAATAGGAATATTGCAGGTATTGAGTGTATCAATCAACAGTTCTCAATATTTCATTCATTCACGTACATAAAGATGTATGTAGCATCAAGAAGGGCTGATTTGGAAGACAGTACATGACAGTCACACCATGACAGAGGATAGGAATGATTTCCCCTCATGTTGTGAGCTACTGTACAGTAGTTAAGGTCATGTGTGGTAGCTTTGATGTACTGAAGTCATTCAAGTTGATATATTTGTAACAAATAATAGAAAGTACACAGTACATGGTTCCAGCAACATCTTTCTGATTTAAGTTTTGATTTTAAGTTCTAATTTAAAATGTGTTTCAACGTGAACGGAATATGGAATGACACTTTCATTATTATGCATACATGCCAGCACTGTCGTAATGTTACAGAATGAAATGGTGACAATTTTTCCAGGTGGCAAAATACTTAGTCTGTATATGTGGCCCAAGATGTAAATGTTTAAATATTGTACAGCACCTTTATAAGTGTTTTGTTGTGTGGACTCAAAGAAGAGCAAACAGAGATCTGTAAAGTTACTTCATTATTTTTGTATTTAAATAAGAAGATTTAAGATAGATTAAAAAGCTACTCTAACCCTGTTGGGGTCATGCACTGTAAAATACATTTATTCATGTCTCCATGAACTTAATTCAAATTATGTAGTTTTCTTAAAGAATAAAATGTGTTAAATATGTCAAGTTTATTTGATGTGATATCTTACATAGCATGTGATGTGTTTAAAAGGATTTCAAAATAGTAAACTGTTCTACATCGACCAACTGTTTTAGTTCAAATAAAGTGTTACAATAAAGCATGTGCTGAATATAGGCGCTATTGCTAGTGAGATGTTGTGAATATTCTGCAACTGACTCACATTATAGGTCTGTCTCCAAAGGCAACAGCAGATACAAAGGAGTGATATTTTGGCACAGAGACACATTCCTGCCTTCTAAAAGTTTCCAGTTTTATTGAACTGTTACTTGCGCACTTGTTTGAACTCTGGAAGCAGGAAGGAGGATTTTTTAAAAGCTGATTCTTTCCTCATGAAAGGAAGTTTGTTAAAAAAAGATGGTCTCACTGAAGTTAAAGACATTGTTTGTAGTGGTGCTTAATTTAGAAGAAACACGTTTAGAAATACAACCCCAATTCATTCCAATAAAGTAGGAACATAAATAAAAACAGAATACAATGATTTGCAAATCCTTTTAAATCTATATTCAATTGAATATATGACAAAGACAGGATATTTAATGTTCAAACAGATAAACTTCATTGTTTTTTGCAAATATTTACTCATTTGGAATTTGATGTAACACATTCCAAAAGAGTTGGGATAGGGGCAACAAAAGACCAGTTGAGTAATGGCCAAAAAAAACAATAAAGCACTTTATGAACAACTGCATTAGCAAAACGTCCAACAGTTTAAGAACAACGTTTCTGACCATGAAATTGCAAGGAATTTAGGGATTTTATCATCTACAGTTCATAGTATCATTAAAAGATTCAGAGAATCTGGAGTAATCTCTGAAAGTAAGTGGTCCAAAGAAACCAACATTGAATGCCGGTGTCCTTTGATCCCTCAGGTGGCACCGCATTAAAAACTGACATCATTCTGTAACGGATATTACCACATGGGCTCAAGAACACTTCAGAAAACCATTGTCAGTGATCAAAGTTCATTGCTCCATCTACAAGTGCAACAACACCCAGAAACGCCGCCAGCTTCACTGGACCCAAGCTCATCTGAGATGGACTGATGCAAGTGCTTTTGGAAATCATGGACATTGTGTCCAAAAGAAAAAGGTCTTGATTGTTATCAGTGCAAAGTTCAACAGCCAGCATCTTTGATGCTTTGGGGGGGGGGGGGTAATGCCCATGCCCATGGGTAACGTATACATCTGTGAAGCCACCATTAATGCTGAAAGGCACATACAAGTTTGGGAGCAACATATTCTGCCATCCAAGCAACATCTTTTTCATCCCTGCTCATCTTCGTAGTAATAGACTGCGGGTATTAGACTGGTCCAGACAGTCCAGATCTCTCTCCCATTAAAAATGTGTACTGCATTATGAAGCGCAAAAAACGACAACGGAGACCCCAGACTGTTGAGCAACTGAAGTTGTACATCAAGCAAAAATGGGAAAAAAATACACCTACAAAGCTTCCGCAAGTTTTAGTGTCCTCAGTTTCCAAATGATTACTGAGTGTTGTTAAAAGGAAAGGTGATGTAATACAGGGGAATTCATTTTCCTGTCCCAACTCTTTTGGAATATTTAGTGAATATTTAAAAAAAACAAAGTTTATCCATTTGACCATTAAATATGTTGCCTTTGTAAAGTATTTAAATGAATATAGGTTGAAAAGGATTTGCAAATCACCATATTCTGTTTTATTTATCTTTTACAAATTGCCCAACTTCACTGGAATTGGGGTTGTACCTGTTCATTAGATATTTGGAAGCAGCATGATCCATAATTTCATACATATCAAATGTAGGGCAATTATACAACGTTAATTAAAACTAAGTAAACAAACAATGTCAATACTTAATGTCAAAATGCGGAAAATGTGACTTTAATTACCCTATGGTCGATCAAGGCTCTAACAGCAGCTCCATTTGTGAAAACATATTGGTGTAAATAAAGCCAAACCTGTTTGAGCTGACAGGAAGAGTACAGTATCTCAAATCATCACTCTTTACAAAAAAGCATTTAAGAATAAGAGCCAAAAAAAGCAAGTGCCCACTGAATCTGGAGTGAACAAAAAAACATTGTCAGGCCTAAAGACTCAGATTTCTCCTGTGATATCCAGGTGGTGGAATTTGTTCAAATACCAGTCACACATGGTTTAAATGCCAAACCTTATCTGAGTATTGTTGACATGACAATGACTTACCATACTGCAATAAATTAACTAGGGCAAGTATGGGTAAAGCTGAGGGTGCTGTGAGTTTATGGGAAGGGAATGTTGTGGTACTCAAAAAAGCAAAATGTGAAACTGTTGATCCTGCATAAGACTGCATACTGTGAAGTTAATTACCCACCCTAAGATAAACCATAAACAAAGTAACTTGTTTAAAAGTGATTACACTGTTGTGTTTAAGGCTTTTAAGTATTCCGATGGTTATTTCATCATTTCACATTTATGTAATTTAGCAGACGCCCTTATCCAGAGCTACTTACAATTAATACAGTCTTACAATCCAAGCAGGGTTAAGGGCCTTGCTCAGGGACCCAACTGTGGCAGAGGTGAGATTTGAGCATTGGACCTTCTGTCCATAGTCCAGTACCTTGCTAAATGATGTAAATGTACCTTAACCACTAGGGCACCTCAGTCCCACGTAATCAGATAAAAAATAATTTTGCTTTAGTAGAGTGCAACAGTACATATAATATAAAATAAGATGTGTCTCTTAAAACAGACAGCTGTTTCCAAAAGAAATATAATTCAATCAGGAAGACCTAACGCACACAAAACAAGAAGACAAGGTTTAAAATATACTCCAGAAACGTACAGTATTTTCTCGCTCATGCGCAGGACTGTTAAGAATTAATATAAAGTATATCATATATATACTTATATATATATATATATATATATATACATATAAAGAGTCATACCACCAGAGGTCACCAACTTTGCATCCTTGAACACGTTTAATATTTTGACGTACTTTGTTATTATTGTCTCACTTTGCTGCTTAATGTTCTATTTTTGTTCATACAGTCAATTGGCTTTGAGGGTAATTGTGGACATTGTGGATAATCGTGTCACTGTTACCAACATGTTGATTGAATGTACCATGGATATAAATTAGCAGAAACCCTTACCCTTTATAACTTACAGCAGCTGAAGCCCTTTTCTTAAACTCCAGAGCACAGAGACCTAGCCACTAAGGCAAACCATACCCCATTTAATATCATATTTCCAATGTTTTATGGCATGTATACTTGATCTGCATTTAATTTATCCCGTTTTCTCTACATGCTTGTATGAGACAGAGTATGAAAGACAGGGGAATTGGATGTGGCCATCATTTTTAAGATAAGGGTAAAATACTTTTGACAGACATGATTTTATAAGGCTGGTCAGCCCAAAATAGCCCCTTGTTTATGGTAACAAGTTGAAGAAAGATGGTGAGACATTGCTATTGTTCTTGCTATTGTTCTTCCTGCTGTTATCAGTACCTTGGAATGAAGAAACTATCGGCACTAATTTGAGGGTGAACAATACAGTAATGCTTGTTTCCTAAAAAGAGACATTTATTTGATAAAGATATTATTTGGCATTCATGGGCTATGATGTAAATCACTAAGACAACCAAAACATGTTAAAAAACTAAACAAAAAAAGGAAACCAAAGCACAAAATCTTACAGGTAAAATAGTGTGGTAAGGATACTACTGCTAGAAGACTAGAAATGCTTTTAGGAGTGAGTAATGCTGTTAAGAGGGAATAAGGCAAAAAACCAGTGTGCAACAGAGTTGTTGCTATAGTAATAAAACCACATAATCCAAAATAGGGGAACTCCCAACCATTAGCCTCACAGCTGACTAACACAACACATGTGAAATATTGCTAGACAAAACATAGTACATGGAACCATCATATCATATGTAGGTGACTGATACTGGGTGTGCCACTTGAAATTTATGGCCTTGTGACAGGTCAATCTCTCTCTATCAACAATCCCCTACTCCACATAGTTTACATTTTAGGGGTTCGGTCTGTCTACACTGACTCACTGAGATGGTCTCCGACCTCTTTCGCTGTGAATATTGAATCTTTTTTTAAAGATAAAATGATCTTTTCTGTCCATTTTTCTCAACCATGAGAATTTGTTTTATAATGTCACTAATCATGTGTGTTAGGCTCTATAAAGAAATTCACTGTCATTTTGTTATGACAGCAATAAAGATTCAATGAAGTCAACAGTCACCAGAGTTCAGTAAAAAAGGAAGTGGAAGAGTTGTTACAGTAATGTGACTTCTGTTCCTAAGGATACTCTGCAACTGTCTTCCCATGTCCTGGTACTGCTGTGTGTTGTTTTGGGCTTTACATACTACAGCAATGCTAGCAGAGTCAGGGTTACAGTAGTTATATACAAAAGTGTGTTGTGATGCACAAAGCGTTAAAGAGAGTCAATGTAATATCTATTTGTTCAGTTCAACCTAAAAAGCCAGCATTATCTTGAAACCAGGATTCATATACAAATACAGATAATACATGCACATATACAGATTAATACAGAATTCAATTGTTGTTAAGTGGTCACATATTGGTGATTTTACAGCAGCTTTGAATGTGGCCAATCAATACCAAAACAATCCATTTCATAAAGTAGTTTACCTATGGCTGTACTCATTAAATGCACAGTCAATCATTAATTTATTTCAAATAACTGCCATCATTTTTGATAAGGGGGCCTGTGTGGTCTGAAGACAATTTGGAATGAATTAATTCTCCTGCAGAATCTTTAAGGAAGTGGGGAAGCCCATGCCCAAGCTACAGGGAGAACATACCAAACATTCCTTCCATTCTCATTTTTCTTAGCTTTTGTTTACATTTATTTTGATTTAGTGAATTGGTAAACTGTTTTTTTACTATTTGACTCATGTAATAAGGGGTCATTAATAAAAAATAAATGACCAGATCTGAACACATACATGATCTTTGTCTCATTTGTTTAACTGGGTTCTCTTTACCTACTCTTAGGATGTATGGGAAAATCTGATAATATTTTAGGTCATATATATGCTATATATGCATTTAGAAAATTTTAAAAGAGTTGGCCAGGTTCTAGCCACATTACACTGGATAACATCAGCTCTGTGCTTAAAATGGCCAGTATCCTAATAATATCTAATTATGGTATTTAGTTTTTATTCATTTTACCTGACCCTACCCTACGTGTTAGGGGTTGTTGCCCCAGTTTGTAATTGATAAGGCATTTACATGGCATGTAGGCATGTATACATGGTCAAGATAGCCTGCTGAAGTTTATGTTGAACATCAGAACATTGAAGATGATGAGGCTACTGTAGAAGCTACTGTTGAAGACAACACAAGGTGTCCCTTCTGCCAGCTAAGAACAGGCGACTGAAACTGCAATTAGCACAGGGTCACCAAAACAGGACAAGGAGGATTTTAAAAGCATTATCCCGATTTCTGCTGCGACATTTAGATGATATGTCAGAATTGTACATAAACAACATGACATCCTGGATCTATCCTTCCATCGTGCCATGAAATCTTTAAGGAACGTTTCCAACACAGAGTTGAATTGAATTGAGACATTTCTGAAATAAACAAGGGGGTTCAAACTGGTTCTAACAGGGCACACCTAATAATTAGGCGTGTATAGCATGTGTGCTGGCAACTGAGTACACGCAATGAGCTTGGAAAAATTGGCGAAACTTGGTGACACAGTGATGCAGACTAGGCAACCCTGATTTAAAGTGTGGTCAGAAAAAAGAACATGATTCCAGGAAACACCCTGAGCATGACTCAGAAAGCAATTTGGTGATGAAACACAGCTGACAGAGTAAACCTCGTCAGACTTTTGTTTAGAAATGTGGATTCCTTGTCAGACTCAACACTTGTTGCAGTAACAACCGCTTTGAGCAGTCTGCCCCGTATAACCCAGCAAATCCTTGCACGACAAGTAAACAAGATTAAAACAAGAATAGGGTTATTGCAAGCTGGAAAATGTTTCCCGAAAGATGCCCCAAGTTAAATAAATAAACATATATTTACCGCTTATAGTCCTGATGACTCAGTGTTGTGATCCAAAAACTCAAATAGGTTACATCCTGGTCAGCACCCAGCCCGGTCTCCAATTCTACTCTTATACAAAGAGCAGAACCTACTACTACTATCGATCTTTAATCACATCTTCAAGGCATGGTTGACTTTATTTAAACAAACACTACTTTAAGCATATAAGGCGTATAACAATGTATTTAATGTATATGTTTAAACGTTGATGTTTTAACGAGAACAATAATACATATACAAATTTGACATGGTAGTTCCAAATAAAGCTTTCTGGAAAACTCTGGGCTAATCCCTTGGTCTACTGCACGTTTTCGGTCCTAAATGGTCAAAGTAATTCAGTAATGTACCTCAAGGTGCGCAGTTTAAACATTACACAAAGATGAATTACGCATAGATAAACAGAGAGGAACACCCACGGTTTATACTTGTACGTCTCAATTGTACCAGGATCCTCACTGCCGTCATAAGCCCCCTAACTAGGGCTTAAGAACATAGGTTTCTACACCTTACACAGTGCACTATACGTCGTACGAAGTGCCAAATAGAACACAACCTCCAACCCCCACGTTATGACGACGGTGCAAGGTACGAAGTATCACTAGAGCAGAGTGTATCAGAAGTAGAGTATGCATGTGTGTGTGCGGCGATACGAGTGGGAGGGAGTGTGTGCGGCGATACGAGTGGGAGGGAGTGTGTGCGTTTGTGTGATAAAAAGAAACAGACCAACCGGCGATATTTAGTCAACTAAACTGAGAACGAAATCGCTGCATGAAAACTGAATACCGGGAAAAGTTTTAAAGCGCCATGTACAATTAACTACAGCGTTGCTCATTATTTATACTACCACTGGACTGGTGATCGCTTTTTACTTCAAGACGTTTGTTTTCCCATTGTGTATTTTCGTTTAACCTCTCTGGACACTCAAAGTGTCAAATCAGAAAATGAATGTGTGGACTTTGCTGTTGTTTCTGGTGCCTTTCGTTTCCTCGGAACCAACCGGTAAGTTGAATTTAACATGGTTTGTTTGTTTACTATTTATATATCGACTTGTTCTTCGTTTGTTTTCTGTAAATCGGTGTAGTTTATTACAATTAAGGACAAATAAATATAAATACGAGTTAGGCAACTCCAGTAGAAATTCTTAGTTTAGACTTTCTTTAATACTGTATTACATTATACAATTTAGATATACTATAGACGTGGCTGTGCTTAGAATTGGTCACAAACAAATAACGACGTATCACTTCGACCACAAGAGATATCTTAATCTGTATTGTTAACGAAAGTAGCTAATCAGTCAACCACTTGGCAGCAGCTCAGTGAATTTAGCATTATAGAAGTGGTCGAGATGACCTGCTGAAGTTCAAATAGACCATCAGGATGGGAAAGAACAGTGATTTAAGTGACTTTAAATGTGGTATAGTTACTGATGCTAGCCGAGCTGGTCTGAGTGTTTCAGAAATTGCTGATGTCCTGGGTTCTTCATGCACAGCCACGTCTATCTAGGGTTTGCAGAGTATAATCTGAAAAAGAGAAACTGTCAAGTGAGCTGCAGTTCTCTGGATCCAAATGGCTTGTTGGTGCCAGTGGAGCTGAAGGCCAACAGTAGTTGAAATAATAGCACCTCTGAGCACACAACATGCCAAACCTTGTAGCAAATGAGCTACAGCAGCAGAAGACCACACTATGTGCCAATCCTGTCATCTAAGAACAGGCAACTAAGGCTACTAATACAGGCTCACCAAAATTGGACAATAAAAGATTGGAAAAACATTGTTTGATTCGATGAAGGTGATGTAACTCAGTGGTAAACATGCTCCTGTAAAAACAACAGCGTTTATCTGTTTTAACATCAAATGTCTTGTATTTGTAGTGTATTCAATCGAATATAGGTTGTAAAGGATTTGCAAATAATCATATTCTGTTTTTATTTATGTTTTATACGACAACCCAACCTCATTTGAATTGGTGTTGTGCATGTTTGGTTGTTCCATTTGTGGCAATGCAGTGTAAAGTTCCATTGAGACTGTATACCCTGTGGATCAGTTTGCTCTGTGAGCAAAGACCTTCATGACTCTCGGTGTTCGTGGCACTGGTTGTTGAGGAATTTTACGGCAGAATTTTTTAGCATTGGGATAATTGTGGAGGGGGCAGCACGGTGGCTACCGCTACGGGGGTAGCACCGCTTGGTGGTCCCGGATTCAGTCCCAGGGTGGAGCGGCTTGGGTCCTTTCTGTGTGTCCTCCCCGTGTCTGCGTGGGTTTACTCCGGTTTCCTCCCACAGTCCAAAGACATGCATGTTAGGTGAATTGGTGTCTCTAAATTGTCATGGACTTGTGTATGTACAAAGCGGATTCCAAAAAAAGTTGGGACACTAAACAAATTGTGAATAAAAACTGAATGCAATAATGTGGAGATGGCAAATATCAATATTTTATTTGTAATAGAACATAGATAACAGATCAAAAGTTTAATCTGAGTAAATGTAACATTTTATAGGAAAAATATGTTGCTTTAAGATGTCTAAGTGTCAACAAATTCCAAAAAAGGAATTTTGGGACAAGTTGCAATAAGTGGCTGGAAAAAGGACATGACAACATAATTGGGTATAAAAAGAGCTTCTCAGAGTGTCAGGGCCTCTCAGAAGCCAAGATGGTTAGATGATCACCAATT
Source organism: Parotocinclus spilosoma (assembly GCA_033117975.1). NCBI lineage: Eukaryota > Metazoa > Chordata > Actinopteri > Siluriformes > Loricariidae > Parotocinclus > Parotocinclus spilosoma. Next base: position 337 of record JAVSBV010175643.1, on the reverse strand, counting down.
CCACCATTGTTACGCAGAAAGATAGTGCAGCAATACCAGAATGGTGTTACCCAGCGTCAAATATCAAAGACTTTTAAGTTATCATCATCAACCCTGCATAACATCATCAAAAGATTCAGAGAATCTGGAACAGTCGCTGTGCATAAGGGTCAAGGCTGTAAAACTCTTTTGGATGCTTGTGACCTCCGGGCCCTTAAACGTCACTGCACCTCAAACAGGAATGCCACTGTCAAGTAAATAACAGAATGGGCTCAGGAATGCTTCCAGAAAGCATTGTCAGTGAACACAATCCACCGTGCCATCCGCCATTGCCAGCTGAAACTCTACAGTGCAAAGA
>JAVSBV010175623.1:0-13548 GCA_033117975.1 Parotocinclus spilosoma | reverse complement strand
TCGCTATACGTGTAAATCGTACAATAAAGGTTTAATAAACATTTAATATGTTACATAGCACGTCCCGTCCTGTAACAGAGGGCATGTTCGTTTAATCGGACCAGCCATATATATATACAGTTTGTATAGTAATTGATTGGCTGGGTGTGTGCCCTGTGATGACTTGGCCATGGACAGAAAAAGAAAGTGAATGAATGAATGTGTATAATGGGACGTATGAGCTAACAAGCAATCTGAGGCTGTTTGTGAATTCTTTTTTTTACATTTTGTAATATGGGACATCCCGGTCAGGACCACAGGTTTGATAGTAGTCTGAAACACTACTTAATAACTTACAGTGCCAAGAGGCTGTTTATCAGGACTTACAATGCCAGAACAATGATGTCAGAGGTCAGGTTAAGCAGTAGAGCAATGGTTCACGGTAGTTAACCACTCTGGTATGTGTCCTGCCTCTGGCGAGGTGATGCTTTCTCAGCAGACCTCACTCAATGGCAAGGAGCCTTGTTCCTCTGGGATTAACCACAAGGTAGAAGGTCTGTCCTTGGGTTTCCGCCTCACCGGGGGCTTGTGAGTCTCAGTGTTTCGTGGGTCTTGGGCTGGGTTTGTGCCAGACGCTGGGTGACCTTGTTTAATATTTACCTCATTTAATATAGAAACTTAATCCATCAGTAGATGTTAGTTCATTGACTGTGTTTTTTCTGTCTCTTGGTTGTTCAGTTCCACTGAGGAAAGGTACAGATACTGTATACAGTGAGCTTCAGACTCTAAACGGTATGGATTTTTGCATTACATAAATGGCTGTAGTGTCAAATGTTAATACTGCAAATGTCTTTATGGCTGCCTGAGCATTCTGTATATATCGATGAATCTGCTACTTGCAGCCTGTAGTGAATTTAGGACGGGAGCGTTATTAAAGACGACTCGAGCTGCTTCTCAGATCATCTTTTGTTTTCTCTCATGCTGCAAAGCAGGATCAACTTGATAGCTGAACTGATTGCACGTGTTCAACCTGATTAGACCCTGAACAATGAGGTTAAATGAAAAGAATTCAGCTTATTGCAATTCCTTGAATGTCAGTTGTTCCTGTTTCTGTTTTCTGGAATGTCCTGTTTACTACACTTCCAACCACGGATGGTTTATTCATTAAGGAGTCACTCACATGACGGGGCTCTAATCGATGATCACTATCACGTCTTTAAATCCAGATAAGACAGCTCAGGAAAAAAGAAATACACATTCATTCTTTGAGAAGGTGAAGCACTTCTTATTTTGAACTTCCAAATATTATTGACGCTTCTCCAAAAATCTAAAAAATAGATCCTAATCTTTTGGTGTGAATGTTATATTGAAGTATAATCCCCATAGAACATCTGCCCGAAGTGATTAAATGGTGGTCTTCACTGTCTTCTGATACTTCATATCTAAAAGAACAAACTCTTGACAAGGAAATTTCTCAAGCTGTAACAAAAACTTCTTTCAGATCTTTTTCAGAAATCTTTCTATCTTGCTCTTTGAACCTCCTACTCACTAACCTTTGGAACAAAGAAGAGCGACGAAGGCAGGGTCCGAGGGGGGTGTGCGTATGAGAGGGTGGGAAAGCTGTTTCGGATGGATGTAATAGCAAGGCTAGATTTCACAGATGTCCTCATTACACGACGTGACTTAAGTGCTTCGCACAGTTCGGCGTACCAGTCGGAACAGTATCGGAAATATTCATGTTTATAGTTTCTGAATTGGGCTGTGTGTTCATGTGTGTGCACTGTCGAGGGAAACACCAGTCAAACTTTCCAGTTCAGGGAACAATGAACCAGGGCCGTGGTTTCCGTTCAACACAATTGCACACAGACGCATGACCTCACCACTGCTGTGGAGGAAATATCAAAGAATCTTATCAGTTAAAAGGCAGTATTAAAAACTACAATAATAATGTGAGTCACCTATTCGTCATGGTGGTTTTTTTGAATGCCTTAATAAATAAATAAATAATACCTCTAAGATCTAATAATAGCTGTGTCCCTAAATTTTTGAAAAATATGTACACACATTTACAGGCAAAATAAGAGTATGAATAATGTAATCAATAAAATGTTCAGTCAATTATGTATGTTATACATAGAAAGACTTTTAGGTAAGATAGTGAATTCAGATGTATGTTATGATGTGATTTAATTTGGACAAAACCAGATCGTGCTGTTGGTTAATCCCTGTTTTAATGAATCCAAAATCAGGTTGTCTCAATCTTCGGGTCTTTGTGTCTTTGTTTAGTAGTTAGTCCTAGTTTTTAGGATTAAAGAACTCTTGGCTAGTCCCAGTATTTAGGAATCTAACTCAGAGACCTAATCCTAAAACCAATGTTAATCCAGGTTTAATACTCGTATTAAGGATTATTGTCGTACATTTTATTATTGACAGTTTGAGCCTTCTGATTCTTTATTGCAGTTTCTAACCTTTACAGTTTAGGACTCTTGATTAGTCCCACAGTTTACAGTTAAGCCTGTTAGTTCCAGTCTTTAAGTCTCTATCATGTGGTTTCTATTTACAGACGAAATGCTGGATGCCAAAGCCTGGGTGTGAGGTATTATATCATACTATATGTTTATAAATAGGCTGCTTAATTATGTACAGTAGTAAAGTACAGTACTCAGTTTCTTCTTCATATATTATGAGTAATGCTCTTATGTTTCTAGGGTTTGGTGGAGACTACTGAACTGTTCGGAGGATTGCTTCTCTCTGCACTCTATATGTCCTGATGCTGGTGTGTTTTATTGCATTTGTATTTCTTTAGTATAATGTGTGCATTTCAGGTACTCAGATTGAATGGTCACGGTTTGAAACAATTAAAATGACTCAAGGAAATAAAGAACACTAACTTCCCATAGTCTTTCTGCTCATTGAAAAAAAAAATGAAACTGTTCATCGTTTAAATGGTTTGTTTTCAGGCTTTTACAAACGTCTGGGACAAATTATGTATTCGTTTTATGTACAAAATAAGTTAACACAAGCTCTGTGGGGGAAAATGTCAAAATGACAAGAAACGTACCTGTTTTTAATCCTTCGCATCGAAAAGAAAGGTTTTATTGCTTTATTGCTCCCACGTGAACTTTTAGAATAAAAAATAATTTAAACTCTGCATTTAAAATACGAAACATTATAAAACTTACTTGGATCACCAGGAAAAGTCCGCAAAGTTTTTTATTTTCATGGTGTTTTAAAAAATATATTCATTCGGCGGTGCATTTGTCATATTTTAGTATAATTACGAAGACAAACGGAATGTGTTTTTTCTTCAGTCTGTTCTGTGTGGTTTTCCAAACTGCATTTTTTATTTTGCCCAGCTATGCCTTGCAAATTCATTCTGAGTTTGTTGGTGAAAAGTGTAGCAAACACTCCATCTAGAGGACGTATTAGCATACTAGCATAGCTTGCAGTGCCCAGAGGAAAATTTTATTGCTCAAATGTTTGATGTATCAGGAGACTTTTTTGAGATTCTCACTTTGGTTTCATTTAAAGATCAAATTTGTCACAAATGTTTCTCCTAAAATTGCTTCTGAGGTTAAAGGAGATAAAACTGAGAATTAGTTTTCAGACACACACAAAATCTGAGGAGATTCTCCTTCTAGTCTTGATTTAATCTCTTTAGAAACTCCATATTTTTCCTTTTGGGATGAACAGGAATTAAGTAATGGAAAAGCCAAATCATTCAGAACTTAAAGACTCATTCTTTCTTAAATTAAAGACCAACCCTTATTAAAGACATTCAGTTCTGTTAACACAATTTTCTGATAAGTTCTACCTTTTATTCTTGAACAGAAATAATTGTGCACAGTAAAAAGAAAATTCGATTTTCTTTCTGGTGCTGAAACTTGAACAATTGAATCAGACACCTGATTAAAAAAGAGCAACTGAAGCACTAGGAAATATATTATAATACAATATTATGTAATGTGGGACTGTAATCATTATTAAACGGATAAATGGGTTATAATCTGATAACAGTAGTTATTAATAATATTTCTAGCTAAATAGCTCAAACTGAAAAGTCTTTTAATGAGAAGTGGTTGAGCTCATACTGAGACTCATCATTAGTAAATGTGTGTTATTTTGGCAAATTTGAGCACAATATGAGACTTTACTAAGATCTGAACTAAAACTCAAGAGAAGATATATGTGAGATGACTGAGGTCTTTATCTCATGAGACACATTTGAGCAGCAGGAGACTTATGCTAAAGTCTCCTTTGTCTTTCCATCTAAACTCATTGTTGTCTAGGAGAAACTACAGAGATATTAAGGAGATCTCCTTTTTGATTTTTGTTACACCTGGGTGGTTTATACTTTTTTTAACACGCTCCTCACAAAAATGAGGGTATTTATCAAAAAGAATATGAAGCAATTAAAAATGAAGCATTTGGTTTTACTTCATTAAACAAGATAATCGGAAAAGCAAATAAAAAAAAAAGTTAAGGGAAGCTGTTTAATTACGCAAATTATGGTGATTAATTAGTAAGTGATATATTTATGGGGATGAATTTAACAGAAGCATGTTAAACTGGACCAGAGTGCCCCCACATTGTGTTCAGTAGGGTGTATGGTCACCCAAGAGGGCCAAAAAAGCCTGACAGTGATGGGGCATGGACAGGACCAGATTGTCCTGCGGTTCTGGTGGGATCCTCTTCGTATTCATTTGACAATATCTTCTAATTTTTGTGAACAATGTATGTTTGCTGTAATAAAAAATGTACCCTAAGATATTTATAATGACTTGGTTATGGTGGTTAATTTATAGATAATGACGAGTATGTACTATATCATATCATAAACTTACACTGTAAACATGTATAACAGGTTAATCTGTCATACACCCAATCAAAACGTATACTGATGTATTGCACTCAAGAACCCACAGGTGTTTAAATACACAAACGTAAACATATTTCCTAACAACAAAATGTCTTGAAGGGCTGTATTTTTAAAGTTTGCTTCAGTGTGTGTGCAGACGGGTTATTCAGAATGATCTCTGTAATCTGGTCTCGGTTGTTGACCGAGTACTGGGTGTGACCTGGACTTTGGTTTTGGTTTTATCAGTGAATACAAGATGACCCAATAAATCAGAACCAGTTTACAATTTACAGTTGTTTCCCAGAAAACATGTCTGTGCTTCTCAGAGTTAAAGGCTGTGAGACACTGTATAACAGAGAAAGTGATCAAAGTCACAGCTGGTTGATGATTTGGTTTCTGATGGCCAGCGTTTACGTTTTATTGGTTTATACTTGACAGTGCATGTATGTTCAGATCACGACAAAATCCACTGGTTTATGTTGTGCTTTTTGGGTTCACTGAGGGACCCGCAATGAATGTTACAGTGATGTCATTGTATTTGTATTCTGTTTTTAAGCCTATGTGAGTTTCTCTGTTGAGTTTAAACCAGCAATAGAGCAGCAGAAACCAGTTTGTACCAGTGAGCAGCAAGGAAATGGCATTGTGGTTAAGGATTTTTTTAAATTATAGAAATAAGTTCAGTCCTGTGAAATAGTTGAATAGTCAAATCACCCATTTTGTTGACATAATGGGCACAATGTGTCTAATAAGTAAAACAAAGTATTATAGTATTAAAGTCTTAGTCAAAAGATTCTTGTTTTTTCTCTCAGAAGTGTGAAACTGCGTGACCTTCACACACTGTTCCTAACATAATCGTTACATTACAACTAGATTTTACATAGAAAGTGCTTGGGAAAAAAGTCAGTAGCACGTACTGTCTTTACTAATCGTTTTGTCTAGCAGTAATAGTATAAACATATAAATCTGAAGTGTAGTCCTCTGCCACTAACGCCCATTCATGCTGCTGCTGTACAGTGGAAGACCGTGCAACAACCACTGTTCAAACCGCAATCCCAACCAGGGGTTCTAGCTGCTGTTTTCAGGAGCTGACCCTTATCTGTAAGCCTTGGATGCTGTAGGGATAGTGTTACAAATTTCAAAAAGTGCTTTGGACACATACTTTGGTGTACAAAATGTGGCAAAAATAGAATACTTTTGTAATATTGCAGTTTGTATAATCCATAATAGGCAACAAAGTGGTGCTGTGGCTTGGTTTGAGCTGCTTCGATTTCTTTATCTTCATATTAATTGTTTATACCTGCTTATAAATCCATCACTATTTGCAGGACAAAGTGGGCAGGCATTGGGTAAGACACCAGTTTTGGTTGTCACAGGGCCACCAGAGGTCACTGCAACAGTCCCAGGGATCAATTGTGTTGACAAACTGACTGCTGGAACAAGAACCAGGGTCATTGAGGTTGTGGGTACTTGAACAACGACACCACTCGAAGCAAAGCCTCCTGTTTTATGTCCCCTCGTCCCAGTTATTTAGAATTCACTGGGCCGCCAACTGACCCCAACGTTCAGTCCACAAGCCCAACCTGGTGTTTGAACCCAGGCTCTCAAGAACAGAGCCACCTTTCTTCTCCTCAAAAAAACAAAAAGACATCTGCGGTAAAATGAGAATATAATATCCAACCATTTCCAGTTAAATGCATCATTTGTTATTGTGAGTTACAATGGAGTTGGTTGATCTTATAACAGTCCCAAATGTCCAAGATAATAAATCTGAGTTCTCTTTCTTCCATAGTGTATTTTATCCAGTTTTTTTCCTCTCTCGTTGAGTTTGTTTCAACACAGGAACGTTCATTTGTTCCTTATTTCCAAACCCATTTGGGCAAATCTTCTGCCATATTCTCAAACCAGAGACAGAAAAGAGCAACAAAGGTCGGTCATCGTCTCATACAGAAAAACTCCTTTGGGTTGCCTTGGCAACTGCTACTTTTCACCTCGCGCCGAAGATGCGTCGCATTATATTAATTTCGACCTGCCGCGGTTGTGTGCGGAAAAGTCCAATTATAGCTTAATTGAATGATCAGCAGGAGCAGAAGCAGCTAAGAGACGAGGAACGTGACCAGCATGAGGAAATGACTCACGTCTCTTGTTTCAGGCTTCTTAGGCACCTTTTGCTTCAGCAAAAGCACTGATTTAGTGACCAGAGAATCATTTTATACTTCTACTAAAGCCACATATCAACGTGGCCCAACGATTACACCCTAAACCAGGGTATTCATGGATTTGGAACATGACTGTGAGGTAGGGTACTAGTATGGGTCGTAAAGTCTTAAAGTCTCTTTATTGACTTAGTAGGTACAAAGAAGAAAGGTAGAAAGTGGACGAACTGACTACAAAAGTGTCTTTTTTGAGAGCCACTATGGCGTCGGGTGAAACCCATTGTACTGCCACTGTTCCCAAATTATTGCACAAACTACATTTGTTATATAGTTTGACCTGTATTACAACATTCTTTAGTATTGTCTAACCAACAGTCTTTAGCTGCAAAGTTACTGTATGCTTATGTCAACTCTTTCACTATTGGAAGAGCTTGTGTGTTTACATTTTTCCCCTCTGTTCAGATGTGTCGTGTGATAAAAGCTCAGTAAAAAAAACTGTACATTTTGTATAGGTGCATCTGGTTGGGTAGGGTTACAGTGTTCTGTACATTTTAAGACTGCATTGTTGCCTTTTAAACACTGAGAGCAGTGCTAACTGTATGGAACACAGTGAATCATGACAGTGATTTAAATGATTCCTTTAGATGCTCTTTTGCTACTTACATTATACACAGAGAAAGAATGACCGTTTTTCTAATACAGTATTTAACAAGATTGCTTTAACTTTAATGTAAGGCTTTTAATTTTACTTTGTCACTCTGTTAAGTTGTGTCCCTGCTTTTCCAAGGCCTCCCTTAGGCACAGCCAGTCGTGCCTGTTTGGCACTTGGTTTGACGTGGTTTGAGGGCACCACAGGGACCCAAGCCCAGGTCACCAGGGTGGTGGCACGACGGATTGGGTATCAAGGAGTGAAGGCCTGGTCTGGTGCCACAACGGATCCGCTGAGTAAATTCCTGGATAGACTCCGAATCCCACCACCCCCAAAGCACACCCTACCCTCCACGGACCTGACCACGATAGGCGAGGAAAAGCGGATGGGGGAATTTCAGGGAACACAAACAAGTGGATTAACAACTGTAAAGTGTTTGAAAATGTTTTATTTACGAGTCTGTTTTGTTCTGCTGTAATACATTTGAACACACACACACACACACACACACACCTGAGGCCTAAGGCTGTTTTCACACCACACAGGATTGTTTAACCTGGGCAAAGAGAACAAACAGGACTTTAATCATTGTTCTTACTATTTCAATCCGCAACAAACTCTCTATCTGCATGACTATAAACAGAATCGAAATCTTTTACATGTAGAATTGTTTTTGTGTTTTTATGTGGCATGTGGTTTAAACTGTCTTAAAGCACAAAATTTGCGTCCGTTACGGAGTGCCACCCCTAGACTGCACCAAGTTTTGTAGAAACCCAACCCCCTGGGTGCACATATACACAGGATTACTGACACCACTCCATCCTTCGTTACCGAGGCTGACTGATGCCACACTCCCTGATGCATATTCGTAGTCCAGCTGCAGATTTCAGGTGCAACCAGGGGTGCCTCCACATTACTGAATGTTTGTGAGTTGCTGTAAATGTAAACAATTAAACTGCAGCCGTGGAATGATGTCATTTGCATTCACTTGACATGATACTTGACTTTCGAAATTCAAAATTGCATGCACTTTATTGAGTTTTTAATGTATTTATTATACAGGTAAAGGTAAATCCGTATCTGCCAATAATTGTCTATTGCGACATGTTCTGGTAAATCAGGTCTTTCTATTTTCTTAGCTAAGGTTAGACGTCGCTCCTATTCCTCTCTCATTTCTCTCACCATATGCTCATGGTGCGACAAGGAAATGTTTTTTTTTTTTCTTGACTCTCTCCTGCAGTGTGACACAGTGGCAAAGCAAACACTGACAGCTCATCGTTTACTCCACCAATAGGCTCTCAAAAATGTAGTCTAGAATGCGAGCTGTAACACATTTTACACGCCTCACTCGCTTTACACTTACTTGTGTTTGCCTGATGCCTGTGGTTGTGTCGACCAAATAGAACTAGTGTGATTAGAACTACTGTATTAGTGTAGCTCAGTGTAGCTCTGTATTATTGATAAATGTGTTCTTGTGTAATAATTCATTAAATCCAAAGCAGGGTTTGAAGGTTGTGGTGGATCTGGAGCTACTGTATAGCATGCATTTCATTTTACTGCTACTACTGGCTATTATATTACTAATAATGATGCCATTTGAACGTTGCATGCAGAATGCACCAGTAAACATCTGGTTTGCACTGTCCTGCACTCTTAGCTTTGGGATTTTGGACCCCTGCTTGTGCGGCTTTGCTCGTTTCAGCCGATTCTGTCACATAAACACACACACAGGACACTTTTATGTTCGTATGCTGTGTGCTTCTGTTTTGCATCCATCTTAATGCTGTAATTGTGTTATACTCAGTTTGGTTATCCTGCAAGTGAAACCAGCAAAGCTCAAGAAACTGGCTTATGTGTGTGTGTGTGTGTGTGTGTGTGTGTGTGTGCGTGTGCGCGTGTGCGTGTGTGTGTGAGTGTGAGTGTAGTTAGGTGTAACCAGCTTTGTCTTTGTGGTCGACCTTATTTGTTGTCTCTTCCTGTATGTTGGCTTAGTGGTTAGAGTTAAAAGAATTCACCAAACCGGCCGAGTGCCGACATAAAATAATTATAGTGTTTTATGTATTATTTTATACAATCAAATCAACTATATTTTAGTGATAATTAGTGTACACTGGATATTTTGGACGGTTCTTATTGAAGGAGGTTTGTCAGAATCACGTGATATGCTTATGTTCACTCATTCGTGAATCAACTCATGTGTTTAAGCTCGAACACATTCGGCAGCACGGGGCTCAGGGAACGGCAACCAATCCTGGATCTGTCACAGAATACACAGAGGTACGCCCGGAACACTAACCAGAGTACCAGGCACCCATGCAGACACAAGGAGAACATGCAAACTTCACACAAAAATAGTTAATAAATTGTTTATCGGCCACAAAAATGCTCATTTGTGTTTTATATATATATATATTGTGTGTGTGTGGGGGGGGGGTGTTAATGTGAGGTATTTTCTGTAAAACGTGTCGTGCTGCAAAATAATGAAATGGACAAGAAAATGTTTTGGACTGGTTTTAGATTATAAAAGAAGTGATTTCATTAATCAGACCCAACTCAATACGTGCATGTAAATCCCGAATTCTAAAGTGAATATTCTGTGTAAAATTATTCCACCTTTGTGTTTGATAATCGCACTAAACAAAAGACAAGCAGTTCAGGTGAGTCACGGTTAACCAGTGGTTAGCTCTTCGTTCTCATTTCACCCTCTAGCCTACTCATCTAGTCACACTCCTTAGGGCCCAAGGGTGTGATTTGGGACGGGCCCCGACATTCACTTCCAGGTTTGGCTTTCGTCTGGACCACTCACAATTCAACACGAACGGAGTCTGAGCTGATAAATGCGCGTGCGCAGCACCAGTCCGACCCCGCTACCGGTTTCCTGCGCGCAGTGCCACGTTCGTAGAAGTTCTGCTCAGAAACTTGGAAAAGAAAACGAGGGGTAATCCGAAGGTGTTTGTGCAAACCGGGAGTGTGATCCAGACAGTCATGGTGCGTTTGGTAGTGATGCTGCTGCTGGCGGCCGTGACGACGGTGCGTTCGGACATTACCGAAGATGAGGACGTGCTGGTGCTGACCAAGAGCAACTTCCAGGAGTCTCTGACGAGTTACGAGAGTCTGCTGGTGGAGTTCTGTAAGTATGCAGAGGCTGTCGCGTGGGCTGTGCTTTGGCTTTGCATGACAAATCCGTCAGGCTTTGTCCCATTTGCCTACAGTCTCGCTGTCTCGCGCGGGCACCACGCAGGGTGATCACCCATGGGATTTGAACTTTGCAAGCCAACTTTGTGCACAGTCGAGTACGAGAGTCTTAACCGAAGTCTAGGAACAAAATATGTGGTTCCAATTCGAGCCTAATGTAGGACCTAATAAAAAAAAACGCACGGTTTATTCTGTAGTTTGAAGACCAGCACATGCTCCACACCATCCATTCCAACATAATGGTTCATCACCATGGTCCTCACTGAGCTTTAGGTGGATCAGTGAACCAGTGTCTCCCAACTTCTACAGAATACAGGAGACCATAGTGGTGTGCTTTAGTTCTAATAAATGTACAGGCTTTACTAAGTTTAGTAAACTTCTACTTTCAGGGATTTTCCTTGCCACTGTCGCCCTAGGTTGCTCAATCTGGGTTTGGGCATTTAAGATCATATAAGATTGTAAAGCTGCTGCTCAGTTATAAAAAAAAAGAGCCCTATAGAAAAGTTTTTAACTTTACTGTAGTGCTTTAAACATTAGACGTTGTCTCAAAGCAGGTTTGCGAAAGGTCTGAATGGGCAGCCAGAAGACACCAGGTCACTCTCTTGGGTGTGTAGGACACCTCAGCAGGGACTCACTGCTCACAACAAAAATTAATACCCAATAAATGTATTTAATAATATTAATAATACAACAAATCTTTCTTTATGGGGTGTCCCCTGATTTTGTGAGCGGTATACAATGGGAGATCTAGTTTGCAAAACCTTGAGGCGACTTGGTTGTGTCTACAGTTGGAAGAGCTGCACATCATCCATGCCGTCCCCTTCGACATAGAAGTCCCTAATTGAGATTTGTATCAATCAGTAAATCTCTGTCTGGTTATCACTAGTTTATAATCAATAAATCCTTTTTTTATTAATGACTAATCCTAATAGTAATGAGAATTTTTATTGACGTCTGCTTAAAGAAGTTGGAAGTTGCTTTGCTGCTGTAATTTGACGCAACAACCTTTTAAAATGACCGAAAAGCAGGATCAGAAGGTCCTCCAGTCCTCCAACGCCTCCATCATCCGTTCCATTACTGTAGGTTTTATTAAACTTTCACGTCTGGAGTCTGCGCTCCCTTTTTGGACACCATGGCGTGTAGCGCTCTGTGTTTTATTGATCGTATGTCATCACTGTTAAAGCCAAGTTGCACATGAACCTGTGTGGTTTAGGAGTTATTTGGGAGAACCTTTGCAGAAACAATTCTTAAGGTGGTCTAATGAAATGCTGGCCAATCAGAAGCTACGTGCGTTTTCTGAATTGTGCTCGAATTGGTGCTACTTGTATTTTCCTGAATTCAGAAATCCCAACCACACCAGCTCTCTGCTAAAGATGTTTAGCTTCTTAAAGCAAAGGTTTGGCGTCGCTGACAGGTTTGAACTGTTTATTCTCCAGTCACTTTTTTTTTATTTAATTTACTTTACCCATGAAGAAACCTCATATGTTCATGTTGGCATAAATATTGTAAATAACCAAATATCTAAGATTGCATGACTGTTTTTGTACAGTCATAGTAATGTAAATTCATTCATTAAAGTAAATTCACATGGAAAATATTACTTTTGGTTAAATTAATTTGCACATCTGTCATGTAGGGTCTGATGTAATGTAGACTGAATTGCCTTTGGATAGTATCGTACAACCTGAGGTTGTGTTTAGTTCTAGGTCTTGCTGGATGAGCACCTGTGAAATGCATGAAGAACATCTTCACATGTTCAGTTTGTATACTTTAGTGTGTATATAGTAATGTTCTGGGTGGTTCATGGGCATGTTACAGCTACAAAAGTTATTTAATTCTTACTTGGGTTTACTTTTAATGGTTTGTGCAACTTAAGCATCAGGTAGCTAATTGGGCTATAGCCCTATAGCAACATGTTAAATAATATAAAAGCTTACATAATTCACTGTATTTTCAGGAACTGAAATACTGTTTAACCTTGCTATATATACCCCCCTGTACACTGCTCACAAAATATTGGGGATATTTCATTATTATAGCTTTCGTTTTTTTGTAAACCGTTACAAACACACATTAACAAATTAAGCTATGTTTAAAATGTTGTCTAGCCCGGATAAGTTCTCAGTAACCCGTTATTAGACCCCTAGTTCTTTATTGTAATCTATTGTCATGTTTTACTGATTTGTTTTGGTGTTTTCTGTTTAGTGTTTTTCCAGCTGTCGTGTTTAAGCGCCATATTTTAATTGTTTTACAGCCTAGCTTTATTGTTATTTAGATATGAGCTTGTGGGAATCGTATTAGAACTTGTTGCAACTCGACGGTTTGGAAGCCCAGATCTGGTTTGGTTTAATCAAATTCGTGTCTCCATTTTGGCTAGTTTCGTTTCCCCCGCTTGAAGTTTTTTATCCCACCCGTTTTCCGTGGGCGCTGCCGTTACGCTAGAAGCGTGTAATCCTGGGTTGGGATTGGTCCGTTTTAAGCGCCTTTGCGTTGCGTACGCTTGCGAACCAGCCGTTGAGAAATCCTCTCTGAGCACTGGCCAATCACAATAAAGGGGGCGGGATTTTTCCCCAATACGGGTGTCTAGTGTCGGTTGTGTACTGAACTTCACCACTCAGAGAGCTCCACGAGTTTGTAGTGCACTATGTAGGCAACCGAGTGGGAGGGAGGGTGGAACGGAGGGAAATCCACGGCGTGTCCTTAAGGCGACGTGT
>JAVSBV010175613.1:0-13548 GCA_033117975.1 Parotocinclus spilosoma | reverse complement strand
AAAAAAAAAAAAAAAATTTTTGGAAATGAGGACCCCCCCCCCCCCCCCCCAAATTTTTTTTTATAAATAAATATTACTGAATCGCTCGTAACTAGACATGCCAATATTGCAGTATATAATGATTTAACCCAAACAACTCTGACATCACTGCGTTTTGAGTCAAACAGCAGTTCTTCTTTTAAACACTTCACTACACTTTTTAATTTAAACATGACTCGTGCTAAACTTTCAGAAACACGGAACGTACAGGTACCTACAAAAAACTAAAAGAAAATACTTATGCCCCATAATGAAGTACTTGTTCTTTGTTACTTACTAGCTATGCATTAAAACTACAACGTGTAGTGTGAATCTGAATCTGATTTCCTTTTCTTTGTGTCCCTTATAGCCATGCATCGGATGTAATGGAGACGTCTGGCTGGAAGTCCATGGTTGCATCTCACCCTCACCTGGTGGCGGAGGCATATCGCTCGCTGGCCTCTGCACAGTGTCCGTTCCTCGGGCCTCCCCGGAAACGCCTCAAACAGTCATAGTGCCACTTACCTTTCCTCCCCGCCCGACAAACAGGACTGCCCAAGTGGAGGCGCCATTCTTAACTTTCCCCCTAAATTCTAAATATCCTCCTGTAGGGACTCTAGTAACTTGGCCCCAAGGTGCTGTGTTCTGTAGCTTCCCTCCCTGTCCTCTTAAATCCCCTCGGTCCCCCAAACCTGAAAGAGCCAGGGAGTCTCGAAGTTCTCTCTCCTATCAGAGAGACCAACGATAGAGGCCATGCTGTACCTGACAGTTCTTCCCAGCTCTCATTCCCTTAACATCCCACCCCAAAATGTCCAGACTACCCAGGATAAGAAGTGCTTTTGGTGGGACCCTGGGGACCATGGTGTTCAGAATGGACGAACTAGCAAGGAAACATGAATAGCTGCCTTTGATGGACTCTATCGATGCCTTTGATGGTTATAAACAGGACAAACGTGACCTTCTCCGTGCGTGGACGGTGACCTTTCCCGCTGTCCCTTGCGGTGGGTCGTCCTTTCCCGAGTCCATCATTTATTCGGTTTCACAGTGGTAGGTGGAGAAATGCGTCACGATATGGATTAAGTAGAACCACAACAGTTAGAGGGGACTTTCCGAGCTTTTCAATAGGTAGCTTGTCATCAGTGTTTTGTTCAGAATTGGGACGTAAAGCATCTCGGGTGAAGGCCCCCCCCCCCCCCCCCACACCCACCCCCAAACCTTGCACAATTCTCGGATAGCCTGGAGAAAGTGACTTCTGCTGAACTTTTCTTGCTGGTAAAATCCGATTTCTTATTGGCCAGCTGGAGAATAAGAGAGGCTAATGGACTACTTGTGGTTCTCCTCTGGAAAGTGCGTTGTTGCACAGATGGATGGAAGCGAGCTGAAAGCAGGGGAGTTTGTAAATATAAGGTTATGTTTCTTTTGATGTTTATTTGAGAAATTCTCCTCCTTGTAGCACTTGTGTATTTAAACCCAGGCTTTCTTTATGAAAAGGAAAACTACAAAAACAGAAAAAATATTCTACAAATAAACATGGCTGTGCTCACGTTTCTTCTTGGGCTGTCAGTGTCTTGCATAGCTTTTTTTTTTTTTTCTTTGCCTTGTTTGTCCCTTTGTATTCAGTCTTTTAGATGTTGTAGAGTTGTTCCTGCCTCCTGACAATGGCCCCGGCTAAGAACCAGCTTTCCCATGACCCTGACCGGGATTTGCCTGATAAGACAATGAATGAATATTTTCATAATGCCTAGCCCTAGATTTAAATTATCTATAAGTTGCAAGTGTACAGGTGTACAGTGCTGTGAAAAGGTCTTAGGCCACCATTAGATTAGCTATGCTGTCATTTTAGTAACGGTATAATGATTGTTTAGAATTATTTATCACTTACCTCATGGGAATACAAATACAACAAAAAAGCACAGGACATCTGTACGCAGTGCTAACTTGGAATAAAAAAGTTTCTATTGGCTACAGTGGCAAGTATTTGGCGTGACCTTCCCTTACACTGGAGCAATAGCATATGGAAGCATCATCAGGATGCCAGGTTGATCCTTCTACAGTCACAGTAGCTTGAGCAGAAATGGTTTTGGAAGTTAGCAGCCAAGAAACCACTTGGATTCAAATAAACCCAGTGGAACAAATGGTGAGACAAATCAAAGTTTGAAAGTTTTGGGTCCAGTCATCGATAAGATGTTGTGTTTGGTCAAATCTAGTGTTGGCCTAAGACTTTTGCACAGTATTGGATAGTAGCACTTACTGTCCAAGGGCAAATGCAAACTTTAGAAAAAGTAAGAAAATGTCTAGACAGATTAAAAAAAAAAGAAAAATGACTCACACAGTGGACACATTTACAGTTCAGGACACACAGTGTATATACTTTTGGACTAATGTGGTTTACTCATGCATTAACATGTCTACATGATGTATGCTATTTTTAATAGGATACAAATGGATCTATTTTTGTCCCTAATGGGTTCCGTTTTACCACAGGTTGTGAGATAATATGTTTTGTGAGATTGAAGCTAGGGAAGTAAAGCTATTCTTACGATATTAATATAATAAGTATTAATATAAATTCTAGTCATTTTTTTTTCAATAAGGAATTTATTGTAGTAAGGTTCTTGGTGGATCACAAGTTTTATCCCAGGGACTCTGACTTGACTGTTATCAGTTTAGACTCTAAGCCCAAGTTTATGAGAGCTCAAGCGTTTTATATTTTTGTTTAAAGCTGCTGGTTATTTGGACTGTTCCTAGTGATTATTATCCTTTAACCTGTTAAACCTGGGAGCAACCACATCTCTAAACTACACTAACTAAAGTATTTAATACGGATGCACCAATGATTGCACCATATTGCTATACTGCTTGAGATGTGCTCACAGAACACAGAATAAGGGCTAGAGTATTTAAAACAAAATCTCAATCTACAAAATATTTGTGCGTTATTAACATGTCCTGTTTACTTGTAATGTAGTTATGTTTGTCACTTTGGATAATTTTACTGTGATTTGTCATGTTTTGTAGAACTGAATGTGTATAATCTTGTCCCTTGCAGCAGCGCATCAGGAAGTTTTTAAAATCAAATGAAACGTTGCCTTAATTAAGTAATGTTTATTAATTCTACAGCTAAATAAGTCACCTTGCTAGATAATGAGTGAAGTTTCACATTTCACATTTGTTTCTATTTCGTGCTGCTGTATGGAAGTGATTACAACACTACAGCGAAAGCAGAAGTTTGCAATGAAAATGAGGCTCTAGTACTCTGCTAAACCGCCTCTAGCCTGGATACAAGATGAGATCTGGTTGAGAATACAATTATACAAGTTCCTTATAGTATCCTGCAGAACTTCTGCCACAGTTGTTGCACCTGGGCAAGTAGATCATGCATTTTTGTTCCTTACCGAAGCTGGTGTCCCAGCTGGTCCCATAGGTGATTGATTGGTGACAAATCTGGCATCAATGCAGGCCAAGAGAGTTCTCTAATCTGTCAGAGATGTCCTAAAAATCTGTGTGGACGAGCATTATCCTGTTGACAATCACAGGTGGGAGCCCCGCCAAGAGAGGCAACGTGTGGCTGCACTGTAAGTGTTAAGTATAGTGTCTCGTATGATTACTACTGGTGATCGCTGTTCTATGTGATGACTCCTAAGATCATCACACCAGCCATTTGGAGCAGTGTGTCAGTCCATGCGCTGACCACAAGGCCTTCATACTCAAACCCGTCCGTCGACACGTCCCAAACAGAACATGCATTCATCTATGACTAAGATTTAGTTCCGGTCTGTAGCAGTCCAGGTCTTCTCTTCTGTTTAGTCCTGGAAATGGTCTGGGCCGGGACAGGGACGTGTACTTAAATATTCCTGTCTACAAACAGGGGGCACTGCAGAAACAGTTTGGAAACCACATTCTCCAACAATCAGACTTGAGCTTGGTCCACAGCTGAGTGTGTTTTCAGCCTGGGATTTCCACATCATGCCTTATAGCTGCAGTTCTGATAACTGGAGTCTGGAGAGCAGCTGTGTGGAGACAGCAGGATTCAGCTGTGTGTGACAGAAAGGAATCTTACCTGTGTACATCTTGGTCTCATTCAGAGTTTTGTGGAGTCCGTGATTAATTTGTTGGTGTGAATGAATGTTGGAATTCTGAAGAGTGAAATCTCCCACTCAGCTCATTTCCTTGCTTCAGTGAAAACGAGTTTGAAGGAAAGTGTGAGTCTACGTAAATGTCATTAACACTTTTCCGCTTGCTCTTCTGTCTGTGGGTGTGGGCAAGACTGCGTCACTGAAAATGTGTATTAATTTGAGGCATGGGTAGATGTTTTAAGAGTCATTCACACCTTGAGACCTTCACACCAAGTGCCCTGTTTTCCTTGTCCACTTTTTCCTTCTTATTTTCCCTTCTCTTATTGTGTTAAGGAGATTTTGCCATGACTCTTTCATATTCACGTTCACGACTTCAAAAAACGAAGGCACAAGCGAAGCTATAATTTGTTGTTTGTGGGCATGATCACACTAGAATGCATACCCACAATGTACCCTTCTATGTGCCATGTCACAAAGCTCAAAACTCGTTTCTTGTACGTGCCAGTGAGTTTATAGTACTAAAAATGGTCTTTATTGTTACCAGATCTTAATCCAATAGAGCGTCTTTGGGATGTGGTGGAAAAGGAGATTCATATCATGGATGTGCAGCTGACAAATCTGCAGCAAGTGCTTGATGCTATAATGTCAGTATGGGCCAAAATGAATCTCTAAGGAATGTTTGCACACTGTTGGATCTACGGCACGAAAAATATAGGTGGTTCTAAAGCAAAAGGGGGTTCAACCTGCTTCTAGCAAGGTGTACATCAAAGTGTCTATGAACTCATTCTTTATATAGAAACTATATTTACTAACTATATTTGATGCCAGGACACCATTAAGGGCATAGTTTGTTTCATGATAAAACTGGTCAAAATCTGTCCAGCAGTTATTAATTACTCACCTGTCTCCACCCAGTTGGTGCTCACATGACTTTAATTAGGCTATGAATAGTTGATTTGATGCTTAAGGCCTTTTTTAACTCTTTCTTGTTCACAGTGGCAAAGACACATGCTGTTATCACCAAGCACAAGCAGCCTAAAGGGCACAAGACCCTCTCCAAAGCCCTGGGCATCCTGGCTTAAAAAGTGGAGAAGTGTTGAGAGAATGGAAATGGAAAAAGGAAAAGAAGCAACATAAAGAAGTTCAGGCTGAACAGGAGTGATGGTTTCAACCTGTAGCACATATGGAACGCTGAACAAAACCGACCGCCCAAGAAGTTTGCATGGCTGGACGTTTATATGCTGTATAACTAAACTCCCTGTATCTATTCGCCATCCCTTTTCTTCTTTATAAATCCATGACTGGCCAAAGCCGTAAACAGTCTGAACAACTCTGCGTCCTTGTCACTTTCTCGAAGATGGAGAGGGCTGACGCTGAAAAGAGAGGTGGGAGGATGATGAGGTTCTGTGCCTGTAGTAGAGTGACGGAACAGGATAAACATATAATGAAAGGAAAGGAGAGGGAGGATGAGAACATAGTGCAGAAAGGGCAGCCCAAATAGGATTATAAATATCCACACAATGCAGCACGTGTACACACGCGCTCGAACGTCAGTCATCCGACACTGACGTTACACAAACCCCTCACTTTTTAGCCTTCGTTCACACACACACGGTACTGTTCTGGGGAAGAATAGATGGCACCGAGGCCTTGAGAAGGAGTTGATGGGTGGATATTGGGTTGAAAGGGGTAGGGTCGTCTGAAAGAAGGCGACACAAAGAACAAGTAGAAGAGGCAAACAAGATCAGCAGGGAATTAAAGGTCTGACGAATGGTGCGAGACAGACGGGAGGTTGAGGCACCATGGAATACCATGTTGTTAAACCTGATCTCTGTCTAGTGATTCATGAAAAACTTTCCCTCTACAGCAAACCTGTGAGTTTACATCGTACACTGGCTTTTTTTTTTTTTTTACAGTTTTTGCTGTGCACGTCCTAAGCACCTGTACACCTCACCCATCATTAGAAAGACACTCGACGCTTATTTGCATGGTGGATCATACGCTCGGTGTACATCGCTGATGTAAACGTATCCGGTGCAGCAGCACTGCTGTAATTTTAAGCACCCCTGTGTCACTGCTGGGCTGAGAACAGATCACCAACCAAATATCAATCAAACTGATCTTGTTGCCAGAAACTGGCACCGATGCAGGGCTAAAGGGCAATATGGGGACTGCATGACAAAAAGCTGAGCTATAGTCTCTAAATCAACACTCTCGACCTGTAACGGCAACATTAGAGTCCATGTAGCAGGTTTAAAATATTGGACCCATTAGTGATGCTATTTGGACAGGGATTAGAGACTGATAAATGTACATATATTATCTAGAGTAAGCAATTATGAATGGTAGTGCTCAACATTATTGGCATGCCTGAATAATAAGTACACAGCGTAATATATTTTCTGAAATGGTGTTTTAATCAAACTGTTTGTGTGTGTGTGTGTGTTGCCTCACTGATCACTTTATTAGGTTTTATCTCAATGGTGCACTTTGTAGTTCTACAGTTACAGACTGGAGTCCACCTGCTTCTCTCTTAAAAATACGTTGTCTGCTTTATTCTGTAATCTAACGGTTAGGGTTCACATCTGACCTCTGCCATGTTTAACACCCTTAGGTGTCTGAGCAAGACTCTTAACCTAAAATTGTATCTGTTGTAAATCACTCTGGATACGCCCAAATGACTTAATGTAAATATCTATACTTACATAACACATTTCAAACCTTAGGCAGTTTATGGTGTTTTACAGATAAGAAAATTGGTATAATAAAGTATATATTGGGTATAGAGGGTATAAAGTTGCATTAAACTGTATAAATAACATTTATACACCGCTGCCTCACAGCAAGAAGGTTCAATCCCAGGTTGGAGCGGTCCTTTCTGTCTGCGTAGGTTTACTCCGGGTACTCCAGTTTCCTCCCACAGTCCAAAGTCATACATTTTAGGATAATTGTTGTCTCTAAAGTATGCATGACTTGTCCTTTTGTAGTTTTCTATACTGAACACGTACATGCACACTAAACAGGGTCAAAATTGTGCACCATGTTTGTATGTTGTCTTCATGTCCTACCACCTTCCAAAGACATGCATTGGGTCAACTGGGATCTCCGAAGTGTGTTTGTGTGTGTGTATCTGTATGTGTCAAGTGGGGACCAGGCTCCCTGTGACCCTCAATTGGATTAATTTGGAATTCAAAAGCAGGCAGACATGGGGAAAACATGCAAAATCCTGTCTGGACTGGGAATTGACCTGGGGATCTCTAATGCTATAAGGCGACAGCGATAACTACTGTTCCAATGTGCTGCTCTAAAGATGCTAATGCTTACAGGCAAATCATTGGCAAATCAATGCTGAGCTTTCGAGATAAGGTAAGGTAATCTAGTTTCCACAGACGAGGGAAACGAATCCGGTATGGTGCAGAATTCTGACCCTTTTTACTCTGCATACATGTGGATTACAGGCAGATTTTTGCAGTTGCTACTCCTAAAGTCAAGAGAAGCAATCTATTTTTAATATGTACAGCTTATCCAAAATGTCATTTCTACAGTTTTATGTAACTGAAAGTGAACAAATGATTAACACTTTTAGCTAAGGTGTGAGATTTTTTTCTGGACCTTGCTTGTTAACGACAGTAGTTTTTATTGCTACTGTAACATTTCTGAAAATAGAAGGCATTATGTAAATTGTTCTGGGATATAAAACAATTATCACTCCCTGATTTAGCTGCACTGCACTTGTGGCAGTTCTTTTATTCCAGAGTTAGCTGGGTGCTTTCTGGGACATGGAGAGTCTTCTGCATAACATGTAGATGAGAATTGTGCATGGCTGAACAGCATGAACAGGAAGTTGTTACGCAAATACTTGTTCTCACAATTCAACTGTTTTATTTTGTTATTTTGATCCGGGTGAAGTAGGTAGACCCAACAGCACATAAACACAGAGCTCAGTTGAACTGTGTAAAATGTGAAAAGGTGGTGAGGACCCAGAATTTTCAAACATTTTTCTGGACTGGTAACTTAGTGGACAAGTATGTGATACTGACTGGTCTGTGAGCATCTAACATCCTTTTTTGTTTTTGTTTTTTAGCACCTTTAACAACGGAGCAATGGCGTGACACTGGAACTAAACCTTAATGGACTGGGTAAGGCCCAGTTGTTTTACATTTATGTCATTTAGCAGACACCCTTGTCCAGAGTGACTTACAATTAACACACTTACCTTGCTCAGGGACCTAACTGGACTTGAACCCTGGACCTTCTGGTCCATAGTCCAATACCTTTACCACTAAACCCCCATTTTACACACATTTTACATTTACGTCATTTAGCAGGCACCCTTATCCAGAGCGACGTGCAATGAGTCTTACAATCCAAGCAATTGTGATTTAAGGGCATTGCTTAAAGACCCTTAAGTGGTAGAGGTGGGATTTGATCCCTATGGACCTTCTGGTCCTTAGTCCAGTACCTTATCCACTTGACCACCACAGTTCCAGAGTAGTAAAACAGCCTACAATAACCAGCACTCTGAATTATTTAATCAATCTATATCTAAACTGTGTCTGGCACAAAAGCCACGATTTAGCAACAGAATTACAAGTAACAAACAATAATGAACAACTAAATGGGGGCCAAAGACAAACAAGTAAAACCCTGCAAGTACCAAAGCAAGCATAAAGTATGAAGCTTATGAGGTCTAAATGAAGACGCAGGAATACTGATGTCAATCCGAACAGTCTATCTCGCACCATCAGCACTTTAAAACACAAAGGCAGTAGAAACAAAAGGCTTGAATGCCAGCTCATTCCAAGATTGCAGCTGTTACCTTTCAATGCTGTTTTCTAACAGTGCAGGCAGAACTCAATGCAACCACCACGTTTACGGCAGTAGAAACGTCCACGTTAGTTAGGCCAGGACAGTAGGCCAGGAGTGTGGGAGCGTGATGATCGCAAGTGTTAGTGACAGCTTTCCCAGCAGAGCATGGGGGTGGCTCCTGCCGAGATGGGGGCTACGTAAACACGGCCTTTTCTGTTAACACATACTTGTCCAGTGAGTTACCATCTTGAGCCAAAGCATTCATTTTGTACTCAGTTAAATCAAGGACTACCTGCTACGGCACGGATCGTTTAAATGCTTTGAACGGAATACCAATATTCTCGACATTTATCCAAACTTTTTAAAGGCTTGCCAATAAATATCAGGAAAACATTTCTAGCTGAGCAGCACTGTGGACTTCACCTGGTCGTAATTCAAACTGCGCTCAGTAAAGTGCCCAAGCTAAGCATAGTGGCTACTGTATGTGCTCAAAAAGTGGTACATCAGCATCAACTTGATGAACATTTCTAAACGCAGGATCATAATCGATGTGGTGACATGCCAAAATAAAAGTAAGGTTTGTTAACCAAAGGAGTCTGGTTCTGGTGCTCACAGAGGTACACTGAGTGTACCTACGCTGGTGGAGGTGGGAGTGGCAGGTGTAGAGGAGCAGAATGCTTTATGGCCTCTGTAGTTCTGATAGTTCTGGGAATCTCTGGCACCAATTCCTTTAACCGAAGCGATCAATATAAATAATTAGGATCCAGTCATTTTATTAAACCCGGAATTTCGGTAGGCTGAGAAACACCTGAGGGGAGATTCTTGTTTGCTAGGTAGGTAGGTCGATGTTTAATATCATCCTTTTGACATGTATCAATCTTTTTATTTAATCGCCTTTGTTTGCAGTGATGTCATAAATGGGAAACCCGAGCTGCAACATACTGGAACCGTACAGCTGATCCAGAATTCAGCTGCAGGACTTGCGTTTAATGTTCCCATGTTCACACACACACTACACCACTGCTCCACTCTCCACTGGCTCCCTCTAGCTGCTCGCATCACATTTAAAACCGATGCTTGCTTCCGAAGCTAAAAATGGGCCTGCACCCTCCTACCTCGCAGCACTTATCACACCCCACACTGCACCTCGTACACTCCGGTCCTCTAGCGCTGCTCGACTGGTCCCCCTGTCTCTCAGGGGACGAGGAAGGGATTCATCTAGACTCTCCTCTGTTTTGGCTCCCAAGTTGTGGAATGAACTTCCCCCTCAATGTTCAAACAGAGACAGAGTCTCTGGCTATCTCCAACATGCTGTTTGAAGACCCATTTATTCTGCTCTTACCTCAAATAACCCCCCACCTTCTCTTTCTCTCTCAAACACCAAGAACAAAAAACCCCACACACCCTTTACAGTTTCAAAAGTGTATTCTTGTTTAGATTCCTGATTATTAGGAGTAAATAGTTACTGATGTCTTATAGCACTTTTGTAAGCTGCTCTGGATAAATACTGTTAATGCAAATACTGTAAATGTAGTGAGTGTTTCAGGAAATCAAAATGGACTCTTATGTCTGAGTGGGAGGGTTTACATTTTTCCCCCTGTTAATCAAAGCACACAACCTACTTGGACGTCCATGAGCTTACATTTACAGAACAGTGTGTCCAGTTTCTCCATGATGCTGCATGAGCAGCAGCTTCAAAAAGGTGGCGACTCAGCAGAGACGCAAGAGATCTTTGTGTACTCATTTGTTACATAAAAACCTAAAGTTTAATAACTGACCGTCTTTAATGCCATGTCTTTAATTGTGCCTTTCCTCAGCCGATTACCTGAAATCTTATTATCATATAAAACTATTTAATTGGTTTCTGAATTTTGCTTACATTTCCTATAATCTAAATATGTATGGTGTACCAGTCATTCCAAATTACTCCCTGTCCCTAAATAATGAATGAACATGCATTCAAGTGTTTATTAGAACAAGAAAATCAATGAATTGGATTTAGCCGTACAAGAGGATCACGGCTGGAAACCTGTTGAAATATTTATCATACGAGGAGCAAACACATGCAGCTACTCACCCCTTGTCTAGAGCAGGTCATGGGACAAGCAGGAATAATGAAGGAGAGTAAATCTTTTAGGAGACCAGCAGCAGCTACTGCGCTTAAATTTAGCAGTGCACAGTAAGATCTCTGCTGATCAGTGACCTGTAATATCAAATGATACCAATAAAAAGAGCAGAAATGACGTCAGAAATGGATTTATTCATGTTTATTATCGTCCTTTCCTTCTACTTTTTGTATAAATACCCGTGATAACACTTACTACCCCTTCTTTCTTTAATTATTTTCTTTATTTCTTTGTCCGTCTCTCACTCTATCCTCCTCCCCATCTTTTTTAGCCCATAATCCTTTTTTATAGGTTCTCCTTTTTAATCCTTCCTTCCAAACTAAAAACAACACGGGGTTAAAGGGGTTTTTTCACCCTTTTTAAATGATATTTTCTATATTTTTTTCTTTTTATTTGTATTTATGTCCTAACCCTTTTCTCTCTTTAATGTTTTTGATTTCAGCCTGTCCTTCCTCTTTGCCTTCTTCTGTTTCATAGCTTCATCTTCAGTGCTTCGTTCTCTTTATTTCATTTTGTTTCTTACATGCTTTATTTTCTTATTTCATGCCTCCGTTTTTTGTTCTTTTCATAAGCATATCACAACATTCTGTGTTTTATATTCCCGTCTCTTTACTTTTCATGTTATAATTCTCTCTCCTTTGTCTCTCTCTCTCTGTCGGTGCTGTGGGTCTGAGAGGTGTAATTGGCAGTGCTGCTGTCAGGTTTTATATTGAGAAGGGCTTTAATCTTTAGTCTTGCCCAAAATGCAAAGCGAAGGCCAGAGGCAGAAAGGTGTGTGTGTGTGTGTGTGTGTGTGTGTGTGTGTGTGTGTGCGTACGCATATGTGTGCGAGTGAGGAGAAAGTGTGTGTGCTTCTGTGCTACACAAAAAGTTCCCTCCAACAAAGGGGAAAAAATTTGCACCCTGTAACTTCTGTTACACTAAGTGTGCTGTGCTGATTATTTTATGATGGACAAAAGGCAGCGTGTTTAAAGTTGTGGTAGCCTAGTGGTTAAGGTCCTGGACTCTGGACCTGATGGTCGAGGGTTCAAATCCCACCTTTGCCAAGCTGCCACAGTTGGGCCCTTGAGTAAGGCCCCTAACCCACAATTGCTTGGATTGTAAGACTGTATAAGTTGTAAGTCGCTCTGGATAACGGTGTCTGCTAAATACTGTAAGTGTAAATGTAATAATGGGTAATAATTTGCTTCCTGCTTTTTATCTAATTGTTTGAGCTTGGACATGAACCACCACTCGGGCACTTTCTGTACTTTGGGTCGTGTTTTTTATAGCAAAAATTAAGTAATAAATATCTTTGATTTAACGAATGAATCAAAAGAAAGTGTGTCATGCACAGACAGGACAGAATGCGTTAGGAATTTACTCCCTCCATTTGTTTTATGGGTATAGAAAATGGTTCAGATAGCAGATTATAGTATTTAAATGAGAAACAAATGTTGGTAAAGTCATCCAATTCAACATTATCATTAAGTTTAAGTTATTTTATTGTTAGGTAGCAAACAGTAGATTTTGTTACAATGCATTTTTACAAAAGGGCCTTGAGCCTGTACAACCAGGCAGGTTACAGTGGCAAAGAAAATCTTAGAGATGCATAAAAAACCTTGAGAGGAACCATTCTCAGATCAGCTGGACATCACATCTTCTGTCATCTGGGTGAAATTTCCTATCCAGACATGGAGATCAATAATCAAATGGTAGAAGACATCAGACGTTTATCGTAGCGCATGGTATATAAGAGTCTTGCGGGAATAAGAATGAGTCAGCCTGAAGCAGCGTATAGTCACTGAGGCAGCTCTTGGAAACTGGAAGTGTTTGGGGACGTATTAAAAATGTAAGAGTTGAGAATGCAGCAATCACACTCCAGTACAGACTAGACCACAATCTGTGGTCGTGTTCCGTTCCCTGCTGTGGATTGTTTACTATAAAGAAAAAAGTCCAGCCCTGTTTTCCTGACTGTAAGAAGTAAATCATACCTGCTTTCTGTTTGACTAAAGTGTATGTTAGGCCAGACTTTTTTAATTGCTTGTTCCTTGGATGTCCCTGCTTAAGAATTGTTTTTTTTTTTCCAGCACTTTTTTATTTTCTCGAGGACTGTGTGGAATCTACACAAGGAAGAAGAAAGCAAGAAAAATACAATTTTATTACAAAAAAAAAAGAATTATTTAACCTACAATTAAATTATATTGAATCTGGAAAAAAAATTAAATGAACAGAAGATAACCGTTGACTCTCCACCAGAGGGCGGAAAAAGCTAAAAAAAAAATAATAAAATAAATAAATAATAATAAAAAAAAATATATATATATATTTTATTTATTTATTTTATTATTATTTGTTTAATTACATTTTTTTTCAACATTTCAACCATTGGTGATGCGGCGGATCCGAGAAATACCAAAAAAAACCCCATATATATATTTTTTTTGTATTCTTCAAATACGTCAAGTAGGGACGCTATATTTATTGAAGTATTTCTACACTATTTTAGCGGTAGAACTTGCAGAACGTTTGGGTAACAT
>JAVSBV010175603.1:0-13549 GCA_033117975.1 Parotocinclus spilosoma | reverse complement strand
GCAATCATATAAAAGTCAAAAAAGACACTGCGTTTGTTTGTTTGTCTTTTAATTCACAATTTTTATACTGTATTTACATTTAAATCAGCAAAATAGCTTTTCACCAGCTACTGTTAAAACAATTACAAAGGTAAGGTTACAATACAGGTAAATACAGAAAAGTGATTAAATTAAGACGTGTGGATAAAAACAAGAAATATATTAACCTGTTTTGCATGTGGTTATAAGATAGCACATATAAATAGCACATTTGCATGCCCACTGCACCCACTTCTTCAGCTGTTTTTGATAAGAAACCAAAAACTCCCTAAAACGAAAAGTAATTAAAACACATCATAAAGGAGAAGTTTCAAAGTTTACTTGCACTGTAGCTGTAAGGCATTAAGTAAGCTCATAGCTACCATTTACCCAAGACTCTATTTCTGCTTTAGATAATAATTTTATATAATTGTATGTGTATTAAAATATTTTTTTATTAACAATACTTGTTTATGAACTAAGCTTGTATAGAATTGTTTACATTAAAATGATATATTAAGCCAATGTTTCTTAAGGTCAATTAGGTGGTCTTAAGGTGATTGTGTAAACATGACTAGTATAACAAACCAGTCTTGGGTTAGGTGCAGGATTCAGACACGGAAATCTCCAAAATCAGGAGTGTGAAAACATTTTTTAAAGGAGCTCGGATTGGATGACATGAAAATACCTACCTCTCTTTCTAAAAATATGATTTATGAATGGTTCAAAACACTGTGTTGAAAATATGAAAACACAAACCTACAGAACAGTTAATAGCCTGTTTATCTGCTGAAGTTCATTTTAGTGCAACAACTGCAGCAAAATATATCAATAGATTGAAAAATATCATGACTTACTGTAGACTGCACATATTCTATAAAACATGTCAGGTCTCTTCTGTCAACATTTATCATATAGATTGTATTTAATTACGTGCTATTATTTTCTATGCATTATTATACCTATGGAAATTAATACCAAAGAAAGTCCTATATTTTTAAGTCACATAACTTAATATAAAAAAAAACTAACAAACATAATTTATTGTTAAACTTTAAATCAGATATTACAAGAATGGATTTAGGCACGGTGCTGCTACCATCAGGTGAAAGGAAAAAGTACAATGTGCTGGCGGACCCCTTATGACGTGATCTTAAGAGTAGAAATCTGTGTGCAGGCCAGGATAAGTATTTTGAAACATATCGATCACAGGTACAGCAAATCCTAAATATATAAATGAATATATAAATGTACTATATGAATATGAATGTACCTCCGTACCTCTCTGATGATTGGTATCAGGGCCTTTGAGATTCTGACCAGGAAAGGTGGGGTTAAAACATGAACAAGAATGACAAAGACAACAGGCTGGTAGAATATGTAAAAACAAATTGTTCGACTAGGAGTGGCCAAACATTTGCAAAGAAGCAAAAAAGCAATGTTTTGAAAGACTACAGGTTGTGTAAGTAGAAAACTCTGTAGCACTGAATTCAGCTTGAACTCTTCTTTTAAATTAAAAACAAATAGTGTAATGTTGTCCTAATTTAACCCTGGTACTGAGCTAAGATGCTCTTTTTTTAAATAAATGTCTCCATTACCTGACGTGTTTCTTATGCACTCTGGACTTTCTGTCTGATTTAAATAAAGCCTGTTTTTCACACAGAACTGGAGAGGCTTGCTCAGCAATTGAGCTCCAGTTCCTACTGGTTATAAGGAAGCAGGAAGCAGTTATGTTGACTCACACATTTCCTCTTGGCCTGGCAGCAGCGCCTTTGACTCCTCTATCCACCAGGTTTCCTCTCTGAACTTAGAAACGTTCTCCTTAATCTCCTCGGTCCACAAACTCACACAGTCTCACTTCTTTGGGCTTTCCAGAAGCTACACAGGATTAGATGAATTCATGATTAACTCTGTCATTACCAGTCATTTAAAGATGGGATTTCATCTAATATAACTTATTTTTTTAAAAATGTACCAAAAGTGGGCTTGACATAAAAAATAATAATGTACAAATAATAAAATAAATAATGAACTCTCTCCCATATAGGGTGCTAGTTTCTCAGAGGCTACAAGCTGTTTAATATTTATCTCTAGGATTCTTAGCTCATATTTAGACACAATTCTTCTGCACACAATTGTTTTGACAAAAAATGTTAAAAGCCGTTTTTAAGGCACAAACCCCAAAATTATTTTATATCATTCTATTCCATGTGTATTTCAAATGATTTTCATTTTATTATACTTCATCTTCATTTTTGTACCACACTCACGTGTCATATAATTAATATAATTCGATTTTGGATTATTATAAATTATGGCCTGCTTTATCAATAGAATTATTCTTCATTCTTTTTTTTCTCACTCTGTTTTTTAAATAACGCAATTCTTGATTTTAAAATAGTTATTTTATTCCAGTTGTATTTTAATCAGTTCCAATTTCTCGTTTATTCTGAACTCATCCTTTAAAAAAAATCACGTTTAACTAGATTTTTTACTTCATCTGCATTTGATCAAATCACACATTAATTAGTTTTATTTAATTTATTTTGATTATTGTTTTACTTTTCCGGGATAAGTAATTTCCTCATTGCTTTTTCTTATGAGAAACTTGCATGTAATCTACTGTATATGATCAGACTGTATAGCGCCCCCGTGCGGTTGGTATTGGCAAGCCCCCGGACTCCTCCCCTTCTGCAGAGTCGCTAGATCCCTCTTCCTGCGGTCAGCTCTATGTGACAGGCAGCAGCACTGCGCATTGTCTGCACGACGCCTGTGGCTCTGCCTCTTTCTTCTGGGACTTGAGGATTGCTCTCTTTCGGCTTTAACATGGGCAACAGGGACGATGAATACGATTTCTTGTTCAAAGGTAAATTGAGGGGAGCCGCATTGTCCTGCACTGGGAGGGGGTTCGAGCTTAATAACCAGTCTATTGTTTCCTCTTCACTCGGATATCATACTGTTAGTCATAACTATGTATGTCCTGGAGAGAACAACATCTTAAATGTCCTTCAGGTTTTACTCGATGTCTTGTTTGAGGTTATTTGGACCACAATAGCGACTGTCATTGACGTTGCGACGCCGCAGCGGTTTTGATAGGCGCTTAGATCGATGTGCAAAAACATTTGGCTTTACTTGGCTGGATGTTTTCACACGGGGTGTGTGCAATGGATCGCACAAAGCTGATAACGGGGATGATCCTACAGCTGAAATGACCCACGAACATGGAACTGTATTACTGTATTGCTCTTGGTGTGTTGGGCCTGTAAAACAATGCTAAAATGTATTTTTGTTGTACACTATTTCTAAAGTTTGTCTAATTGATACGATTCGATAAAGCACACATTATCATTCAATGTAGACCTGCTTGGCTTTAAAACAATTGGGCCTTTATATTGAGCAGCCATTCATTCTTTTCGTGTGGCTTCTGAAAAAAAAATGTAAGTTAGGTAAAACCTAGGAAATTAGGATCAGTATGTGATTTTGTCAGCAATCAAGGAAAGGACAAAGCTCAGTCTTAGTTCCTTGTAACATCTAACAATAAGACACAACCCACCAGCTGATCATCCCATGTCATAAGGTTCCTTAAGTGCCAAACTGTTTCCTGCTTTTTGCAATACTACATTTAAGGTTAATAAACAGCTCCTGGTGTACAGCTTAGTTTCCATCTGGGTTGGCTCTCTGCTGAATAACATGACAACCAGCAGCATACATTTTTGACCCCCTTTCAGGATTCGTTAACTAGTTTTCTTTCATAGAAAACTCCCGTGGCATAATTTCCACCTCATCTCTTTACCCCTTAAACCACATTGGTTTTAGACAGGGTTGTAGTGTTTTCCTAAAGGTTATCATTAGAGGTGACCTGTAACTCATCTTGGACTAATTTGAAGGTTTTTAAATAGCATTTAAATGGGTCATACAGGATTTGTGGTGACAGGCTGTGGGTTAATAATGATTTGTGGTTGTAACCCATTACAGCGAAATCACAGAAGTACATTTGGAAGAATTAGATAGGAAATACTAGATGGAGTGGTGGTGCTTGGGTTGTACAGCTGCGATTCACTGGCCCACCACCTCAACGATTCTGGTTCCAAGGGGCTCAGAAGTTACACAGGCACATGATTGGCCATGTCTGAGGACAGATGGGGGGTCATCCCATGGCATCCAGGAGTGGAGGGGTCTGATTGTTATTGTACTGGATTATTGACCAGAAGGTCCAGAGTTCAAGTATCAGCACTGTCAAGCTCGAAAATTATGAACACTTGCGCCAAGCCCTGCGTCGATTGTGCTTCGTAAGACTGTGTCAGTTATCTGTAAGTTGTTTCAGATAACTACATCTACTGCTAAATGCCTTAAATGTAAATGATAATAATCACTTACTGTTAACTGTGATTGCTTAGTGGTTAGGGTTCTTGACTATGGAAAAGAAGGTCCAGACTGCCATTGTTGGGCGCTTGAGCAAAGGTCCTTAACCATGAATTATAAGCGCTGCTTTTGCAATAAACGATAATGTGGGGGGGAACTATCCCCCACTGAGCATCCCTCAAGAACTTATTTCGTTCCAGGACCTTTTGGTTTGTATTACCACTGCCAGTGGGGGCGCTATGTCATGATAAACTGACGTAAGCTGCACTAATTTCACTTTGATGACTCAAAATTACACTCATACAGTCATATAGTGGTTCTATAAATGATTAAATATTTACATACTTCTACCTGCCCCCAATGGGTACCAGGACAGCCTCCAGCCCCTTGACTTTAAAATGGAAATTAAATTAAAAAAATAAAATATGGATGATCTTTTGACTCAACTGTCCAATTTCCTTGCTCACCAGGGCAGGGACTGGGGGTTAAAGTCCTGGTGATTCATTCCACCTGGGTAAGACGTAATGCAAATACAACTTACTCTGTCGAAGGGAGAGGAAGTCAGTCAGAAATCCAACAACACACACTCCAACCATAGCAACGGCTACATTCAGTTAATTCTTAAGCCTGCACCCTGAGTCCTGTGGGTACAGGTGCCTGACCCTGGCAGAAATCATTTTTTAAATAAAGATTACGATTAAAGAATATTGCAATAAAAATAATAATCCTACTATCTTAAGACAACTATTTACCCGAGTGTTTAGAAACTCTTAAGCCGACAACCATTACTTCCTGTTCACTGGGATATAAATCTGAGGTGACGCATAGTCCCCTAGTCAATCATCAACATGCTAAAGATGCACAAATCTAGTAAATCGAACGTGTTGCTATTTCTAAATCAGGAAATAGTTGTAAAAAGGCTGTTCATCTACAACTATCCGTATATACAGTCAGGGGGATCATTAAAAATTCAAGCAGCCGAATCTGTAATAAACCTTAATTGGTAGAGGACAAAAAACCCTGGATATTTACAAAATCTAGCAGTTTAGCATCTTTTTTGGGCTGCTCATCCCAAAGGTGCTCAGTTGTATTCAGACTGTGGAAAAATAGAATACAGGTGATTCCATTAAAACTACATGATAATTTAATCAAATGCAGGCATGACATGTTTACCAAAAGATGTGTACTATTAATTAATCTTGGTGGAGGTCAGGATTTTAGCGAATAAAATGGTTAAATGACCGCTGTATCAGGCAATTCATACTCTTGGGTCTGGGTCCTCCTGGGTGAACAGTGCAGTGCAGCATGCAAAATCTGCTTTGAAAGCCCAAGCGCAGACCTAATAGACGCTCACTGAGGCAAGCGTGCATGTGCTAAAGAGACTAACGCTTACTGGACAAACAGTTTTTTTCCTTGGGAAAATCTCAGAATTTACTGGAAAGCGAACTTTTTGTTTGTCCTGCCCTCTTATGATTGCTTGACCTCTGTTTGTTTATTTGTGTGACATCGTTATCGGCATCAGTCGCCATCCCAGCAACACGCACAACTAGGTTATGTCAGGACTAGTTCTTATTTCGACACCAATACACCAATATGGTATCATCACCACGCCTATCAACCTTAAAACCCAGAAGAAGAACTGGGGGGTGATCATAGACATATTATGTATAATATTTGATTATGATATTATATTTTGTATATTTATATCAGTCTACGGTGTGTGATTTTAGACACCCTCTTAAACCCTGACCACTCACCTCAATGGCTAAATACAGTGGTTTCACTTCATTTGAACTTATTTTATGTTTTTATATGTAAATCATTTCATGTATTTATTTATTTATTTATTTTATGCATTATGTTAAATTCCTTTGCTTTATTCCTGCTTTTTCCGCACAGATCTCATCCAGCTTCTTTTGATATAGGTTTTGATAAAGCTGGCACAGTTCATTAGGGTTAAAAGAGCAGTACCCTGTTGGATTTGGCCACTGTGCTATAAATCGTCTGTTATTTTAAATGCACAGTATGTCTGCACCCCTTGTCTCAGACCCAGTCATTACTTTGAAGAGCATTAAGACTATTTACCTCTGGCAAGTGGAACCTATGGCGGCCCAATTGGACTTATAGCCATGGATACCAGAAATCACCTAGACATTTACAAAATCTATTAAATAGTTTCAAAAATGTGAAGGGTGTACTTACTTTTGTGAGATACTCTATGTATTTATTAGCTGAGCTCTAGGGTTAATGGTTTGTACTTGCATTTAGTAATGTGCCATCTCATGTTCAGTGTTAAACACCCCTCAGAGTATTTACTGGTTGAGTAACCAGTGAGACTGGTTTTGGTTTACTTAATTTATATACTAATTTATTGTGTTTTACTAATCATTTTTATTTTTAATGTCTCATTTCCAATATTATTTAAACTTCATAATAACATGAACTAATACTTTAAATAGTTTTCTTAATTTTAAATTTAGGTGTACAACCTCTGAGTTAGATCTCAACTAATATATATTTTTGTTATTATTTTTTTGAGGTTTTGCTGTAGCATCCTCAATTGTAGTTGGTAGATTGAGAACCTATCGGAAAAAGCTTTGTCCCAATTTGTTTAACAAACGCCCCCCACCCCCCAGTCAAAGCAGTCTGGAACCAGTGCTGCAAAACTGCCTGCTAATTTCTGTTTATTTTTGCATGAGAACTATATTCAGATGGGATTGGTCCTGAGACTTGATTGACACATTGTTGGAAAGCCTAGTCTTTTTAGCACATCATTAGTTCAATCATTCATTCATTCATTTTAATTCCTGCTTAATCAATTTCAGAGCACAACGCTGTGAACTGATTCTTCCAAGTGCTGTTTAGCATCTTAAATTTCAGCTAAAGTTCATTTGTATTCAACTCACTAGCAAGTGACAGTATTACAATACCTGGCTTTGATACCAGGTGGAGTAGTCTGGAATTCCCTGTGTGGAGTCTGCATGTCCTCCCAGTGTTCATGTCGGTTTACTTTTAGCACTCCAGTTTCCATCAACAGTCCAGAGACATACCTGTTAGGTTAATTGGTGTCTCTAAAGTGCCTCTTTTGTGTGAGTGTGTTTGCTCACTCTGTTTCCTATGACAGATAGGCGCACTGTTTAGGGTTGGTTATGCCTTTTACCTGATGCCACCGACTAGGCCTTTTTTACTCAAATTAGTAAATTATCTTGTTATTTGATTTGTAATGAAAAGCATGTAAACTAATGGAAACTCGTACATCACTAATCCAGGTGCTTCTACAAGTCTCATGTTTTGGTGAATAGTATTAAAATATAGTTTACATGCTGACAATTCAGTGTACTGGCTTTGTGGTCTTTTGCAGTTGTTCTTATTGGTGATTCGGGCGTCGGAAAAAGTAACCTCCTGTCACGGTTCACGAGAAATGAATTCAACCTCGAGAGCAAGAGCACGATTGGGGTGGAATTTGCGACCCGCAGCATCCAGGTGGATGGCAAGACGATAAAAGCACAGATTTGGGATACAGCCGGTCAGGAGCGCTACAGGGCCATCACTTCTGCGTGAGTGTACAGCAGATCAATCTTTGGTTATATCTTAGTCCTCACACCACTCTACTAGTGTGTGGTATAGAAGCCTGCCATACTGCCGGCATCCTAAGTGAACGTCTCTAAACATGACATTGGCTCAATGTATTTGTCATGTTGTGTTAACGTCTGACTGTACATGATGTGCATGTTTATAGTTTTGCTATAACCATAAGTGCTAAAACATTTAAAGGCCAGTTTTCAGTTGTCTTGTTATTGTATGTATTAAAAGGTGTATTAATCAGGAAGTCAAATAGTACATTGTAATGGCTCATTGTGCTTTTTGTTCTGTAGGCAACTGTGTGTTTAAATGTATCCTGTAGTGCTTAAAAATTGTTGAACCCTTTAGAATATCTTCACAAATCTGTCCTCACTATGGATGAAGATAACCCAACTTAACAAATGAGACAAAACTGTTGCGCACTGGCAGTTATTTATTGAGCCAGTATTACATACTGGTACATTTTGCTTCTTGTGTCTGGTGTGACCCCCTTGTGCAGCAATAAATGCAACTGTGCATTTGGGCAACTGTAGCTCAGTCCTGCACAATAGCTTGGAGATATTTTATCCATTAGATACAGAAGAGCTTCAGCTCTGGGATGTAGGTGGGTTTCCTCATACGAACTGCTTCCACAACATTTGTGTTGGATTAGGGTAAGGCATTTGCCTTGGCCATTCCAAAACATAAATGTTCTTCTTCTTTAAGCACAAATTCATGGACAAATGTCCTGATAATTTCTTTAAGGAATCTTTATCATTCATTCAGTTATTTCCATATATGGGATACGGTTCTTTTTCTGGAATGCTGCGTTTTACTTTTTCCAGACAATAACACTTGCAGTGGATTTTCCCTTACAACACTACCATGCATACCAATAATGTTCAGTGTTCTCCAGAAGCTGGATTTATGAGTATTAACAATTAACCACTCTAAATGAGTCATTTAGTTGTTTAGAAGTTGTCACAGGTTTTATTGTGACCTTGTGGACTATTAAACTCCTTGATCTTTAAGTGATTTTGTGGGTCAACCAAGGGACAATAGTCTTGAATTTCCCATTTGTACACAGTCTGTCTGAATGGGGATTGTTGGGGTCCAAAACCCAGAGAAGGCTTTGTAACCTTTTGTAGCCTGATAAGCATCAGTCACTTTTTATCTGATGTCCTTAGAATCTCATTTAAAGCACTTCTCTGTATACAACAGGGCACATCTGATCATCTGGTCATCTCATTGACCGAAACCACTTTACTTTAATTTCACTTTCAAAACTATCTGCTAATTCTAGCGACTCACCGATTCATAACATTGGATTATTGCCTCGCTAAATAAATGACTATTATTATCATTGTTATTATTAGTTGGGTTCTATTTATCTACATTTAAGACTAGCTTAAAAACATTTGATGGTGCTTAATTTGATATCTATGCAGAAATATACAATTCTGAACTGTTCATAAACTTTCAAGCATCTCTGGATTGCACTGTGTGTGAAACTGTCCAGTGCTTGAACTTGGAATCTTTTTGCTTTCACAGAAATTCTAACCCTGCAACAAAAAACACTAACTCTAAATGTTAAAAGATATAAAAATATTAAGATTCTGCACCTGTTTACTGGTTCATTAGTTGTACTAAATGGTCAGTTAGTAACTTAGTGCTGTTAAAAGACTCAATATCTTCTTACTGTATATGCATTTGTTGGTTATAAAAAAAATGTATGACAAACTGAAAACTGAATGGCAAATATGTGTTGCTGTAATATACCAGGTATTATAGAGGTGCTGTCGGTGCTCTGTTGGTATATGACATAGCCAAGCATCTGACCTACGAAAATGTGGAGCGCTGGCTGAAGGAGTTGAGGGACCATGCAGACAACAACATTGTTATCATGCTGGTGGGGAACAAGAGTGACCTGCGCCACTTGAGGGCAGTGCCTACTGATGAGGCCCGTGCTTTTGCAGGTACGTAGAGCAGAAGTTGATAGTTGTCACTTCCCTCCAAGAAATGCCAGAACCAAACTGAACAAAACTTCCCACCATGCATCATGTGCTCATGGGTTTATTTAATAGATCACTGATTCTAAGTACTGAACCACCCAGGCTTAAATTTAGTCCAGTGTATGTTTAACTGGCATCTGAAGTCCAGTAGGTGGCTTGGGATTGCGTTTTCTGGAAATTCCTTCCATCAGAGAAATAATGCTTAAATGTATTATTTTAATAAATACATTTAGTTAAACCATAACTCTTTTTTGTGTATCTGTTGCTATCTATAGTACTTGTTTTTCAATTGCTTTGGAACAAACCTCAATTGCAAAATGTAAGCCTTATGCCAGATCATTGTTGCATCAAATCCAGACAATAGTGTCAAAATCTAAACTGAAAGTGTTTAATAGTGATACTGATTACTTTCTTTCTACAGAAACGTGAAATCATATAATCGACTTGAGAATTATGGAAACCTTAGTAAAGATGGGTCAAGTTTCTAAAAATAGGCTTTGTGGTTATTTGACTCAATTGCACAGTATATACAGTATAAACTAAAAATGAAGTAAACAGTTATTGGAAAAAATTGCATTTTATAATTATTATGATTATATGTGATTATATAAATCTTCTTGGCACTTCTGGACATTTTTTCTGAACAAAATAAACTAAACATGTTCCCATATATTTTCATGCACTTAATAATCCAATAACTGAGGAAAATATGATTTTCTCATTAATACACAGTGTCTGCCGTTTAGCCACATAGCTGTTTTTAATTATGTGGCTAAACTAATTTAGGGGTAATTAAACTTTTTGCTTTCAGCAAGAAAAAAACGTCACTGTCAATGGAAAAAGATCCCAAATTTTTTGTGTATATAATGAGCAGACCTGGCAGCCATGTTGGTTAGGTTTGCATGCATGCACTGACTGAGAAAACGGATGGAAATCTGTAAATTGTACTATGACAAATCCAATTATTGGAATGAAATTAATCTCTTTATCTGAATTCTTAGTTTGATTTCTAGATTGTAATATGCTTTATACATTTGAATAATCAGATAACTGCAGAAATCCAACTATTATTAAGTGCATGTAGGTGCATGCATGTTCCCTTAGTCATTCACCAGAAAAGGAAATATTATTAGTATTCAAATTAGTAAAGATCTTATTAACCTTCTTAAATTAGATAACAGCTTCAAAAAGATTTAATCTGGCAACTTTTGAAAAAAAAAACCCTACAATTAGATCATAGATGGATCTTCCACTATGGCATTGATCTAAAACATGCATTCAAATTTACACAAAAACTAGTTTTATGAGCACAAAATGACGCTTTCTATACAATCCTTCCAGTCCCCTGACCCAAAGCCTTCTAAATACCTTTAGGATTAAGAGGGGACACCACAATAGAGGACATAAGACTCTGAATTTAGACTGATCTGGAGAAAGTCTGTATTGAGGAGTGTCTCTGATTTCTTGCGCTATGCATCTCTAATCTTACTAAACATTTTATTTTTCTTTAGTTAAAAGAAAAATCCTTTAATTGAAGGTTAAATGTTTCTCATGCTTCAATGTGAGATGAAGCTAATTAATTACAGAGGTGTTTTTTATCCATCTTTACAATGGTGTCATTAATTTTGGAGCTGCCTGTGTGCTTAGCGATGCTTATGGCATGAATGGGGTCATTAGTCTACACCAAGAGCTACTCAGAATACGACTCGTTCGAAATAGCACAGTGGAAGCCTGACTGCAGCCTCCTATTCAGAAATAAAGGGAGTGGGTGGAATAAGATCAAGCACTAACATCATATTACTTCTGTTTTTTTAGAGAAAAACAATCTGTCATTTATTGAGACTTCAGCTCTGGATTCAACCAACGTAGAGGAGGCGTTCAAGAACATTCTAACAGGTACATCATGCTAATTACTCATTGCAATGGCAGACGACCATTCAGACTCTAAAATGCAGTGTGAATATCACTTAAACCGACTGGCAGCTTCTACAGCAGTGATTCAGTTTTATGTGAAGTAATAAACCCAATCTAAAGCAGAATGTCATCATGTGAGGGCAGCCCTGTCATTCAAGCATGCAGGTCAATGTACATATTACAGCCATTCAGTAGCTAAACACATGGTGTGCAGGTGCTTTTAACAAGTACAGAAATGAGCATATAATAAAACGGGACTAAACTGCTTTGTGTTTCAATTGGAGAAAGCGTTGCTGCTTTATGAATTGTATTCAAGGAAAATCCAGTAAATTCCAGACTTGCAACTGAGATGATTTAATTAACTTGAAGTCTTTATAGTCTTAAAAAAATGTATAGGGGCATCTTCAAGCAGCAGATGCTTAACGTGGATTAAGGATTTTGAGGGATGTGGATAAATATCTTAGCTTATCTTAGCATAGCTT
Source organism: Parotocinclus spilosoma (assembly GCA_033117975.1). Taxonomy (NCBI): domain Eukaryota; kingdom Metazoa; phylum Chordata; class Actinopteri; order Siluriformes; family Loricariidae; genus Parotocinclus; species Parotocinclus spilosoma. The sequence continues at coordinate 1,200 of JAVSBV010175603.1, read as the reverse complement.
CAGATATGTAGAACTTTTAGGAGGATTTAAAAATGGTTTTATAGCAGAAATCAGAAGCATGTGAGTAAAGCTGTAGCTCCATGTGTGTTTCTGTGTAAAGCTTTATGGGTATTTTTGTTTAAATTCAGTTTAACGTTCATTTACGTTTTAGTGGTCACTGTACTTTGTAGAAACAGTCGAACTGTTTCTCTACATACTTTGCTAGTCCTCTTTAGTCAGGTACTATTTAGGTGGTGGATCAGTCTCAGTACTGCACTGATTTTTTTGTGGTGGTGTTAGTATGTTGCAGTGATGCGAGTGGCTCAGACAAACAAGTACTGCTGGATGCTTAAATCTCAATGTCACTCCTGGACTGAAAATAGTTCTGCCAGTCTGATAAAGGATTCGAGGTGTGCAACAACAGATGAGCTGCTGTCCTTGACTGTGCATCTATAAGGTGCAGCAATATGGGTAACGTCTCTAATAAAGTGGACAGTAAATGAACAGTGCTTTAAATCTACAGCAGCACTTCTGTGTCTGACCCAATCATACCAGCACAATACCCACTAATGCCACCACAACATTAGTGTTAGTGCAGTGCTAAGAATGATCCACCAGCTGGCATGGCAACAGCAATACTTTCCCCCTACTTTATTTGAAGCAGTGGAAAACAAGGCAGTTTTAAGATTTTATGACCATATTTCATTTCACTGAAGCTTGCAGCATTCAAGTCATTTGTCATGGTAAAGCCATATTGTAGGAAGTTTGAATTTATGAAGATTTAGTCTCTGCTTTATGTCTTTCTTAACTCTTATCAACATTCTGTTGGCATGACAAATGCAGTATATATAGAATATACAGTGTTCCCTCGTTTATCTCAGGGGTTACGTTCCAGGACCACCTGCAATAAACAAAAATCTGCAAAGTAGGGGCGCTATATTTATGTAAGTATTTTTACACTATTTTAGCCGTAGAACTTGCAGAACGTTTGGGTAACATTGTAGGGCTTGAATGAATGTAGTCTATAATGCAACTTTCACAAACAGAGAACACAACAGCGCAGAAAACTTGTCATGTCGGCAAGTAGCGACTCAGGCGAGCAATGGTCTAGTGTTACTTCTCGTTTTTGGTGAGTATTCATCCGCTGAGTAAATACGCTATTGTAATGTTTTTAACTGTTGAATAATCAAGCAACACGCTGAAGTAATGGAACGTTCTCTT
>JAVSBV010175593.1:0-13550 GCA_033117975.1 Parotocinclus spilosoma | reverse complement strand
CAAAAAAAAAATGGGGGGGGGGGGATTCTTTAAATTTGATTGTCGGCGGATCCGCGAAACAAGCAATAAAAAAAGTCTGGCCTTACAGTTATTGCTGCACATGGAAACACACTAGATACTGAAAGCAAAGGTTTACAAAAATTAGGGCATATCCCATAATGAAAGATCCCAGCACTGTACTTTTCTGCTCATGGATAAAATACTTGATCATTTATACTGGTTTTATATGAGAAATGGATCCTCGATACGTAAATGACCACATAATAATGTATGTCATTTCTTTAACTGGGTTTTCTGTGTCTACCTTTACGACCCACAACCAGGTCCAAAAAGATGGTTTAGGTCACATTTATGCAAAAAAAAAAAAAAAAAATAGAATGGGTTGACCAGCTTTGAAACACCAAAATAGATGTAAGAAAATGAGGATTTCGAGGATTTGGCAACCAGTTTCTCTATAAAAGCGATTTTAAGTTTCGTTTTCCAGTGTAACGCTGCGTCATCGATAGGCGTGTCGCGGTCGGATCGTGTTCGTGGTCACTGGCTTTACTGGTTTGTGCGTGATGAAGCATAAAACTAAACAGCTTCATCACGATGGAGGAATTAAGTGTTGTTAAATTAATTTGCGATAACCTCGGATCTATGGAATATGGCAACCTGGTGACAGAGGTTTGGACACGAGTGGAAGGTTTGGATGAAATCCTTAAGTCCAGCGCATTGTTGAGTGTGATTCAACACAACGAGAGTAAGAAAGTTGTAGTTTCTGCTGACATCAAACTGTGCAAACTCAACGAGTGCAGCGGGTGTGAAGATCTGCACCTGTGCAAATATGAGCTTCTGGGAGAATGTAGCAGGTACGTCATAAAAAGAACAATTATTAGGATTATTCCGTCCATTACGTAACACTTACTGTCTTCTAGCAGCACTGCTTTTTTCTGATGCTGCCATGCAGGTAAAGGTAATGCCATGATGACGTATTGATCACACAAGAATGCTCCAGTGTGTAAGATAAGGTCATCTTAGCAATGAATGGCACCACTGATAAAGCCAAGTAACAAATGCAAAAGTTCTAAGGTATTGATCTTCATTAAGAAAATATTTTTAACAAAACCACCTGTCACCATTATTCCCGTTCCTGAAACATCCATCAGATGAATTCCCAGTCATTTTAACATCCAAGGTCTTGAGAATTGTAATAGGAAACACAAATCGGTCTTATATGAATCTTATTCATGTCTGAATGAGTGAAGCAGTGACAACTGTTCACAGCAAAAGTCTTAAAGGCAGAAAATGCCATGCTAACTTTTTTTTGTTGATCTTTCTGGTAAGTTTTTACAATGTTATAAAAGGTACAGAGGTCAGAATTAGAGTACTGCACAAATTGGTTTAATATTGTTTTATATTGGTTTCATATTGCTATCTAGTTATTATTTACAGTAAAACATGATGTGCAAAGTATTTAAACTAGTATGTGACTATAGTAAAGGCCAGACAGTGTCTTGTGTCTATTGTGTTTTGTAGATGTTTAATGGCACACAGCACTTAGTGTTCCCCTGTGAGATCTTATAAGGTTAGAGAAATGTAAACAAGGAAATATGATAGTTTACAAAATTTCTCCAGATCATGCAGGGTCCTCTCTTATTCACTGTTTCTCACCCCACGGGTTTCTCTGGGCTTTAGATCAGAGGACTGAGATGGACATAGCAGAAGCTTGATTTTGTGTTCAGTTGTGTTAACCAGAGTGCAGCCTGTTCTAATTCATGTCTTTTCTTGATAGAGAAAACTGCAACACCTTAAAGTGTTAACCTTGCACAACCTGGACTGTAAGGTACACTGCTCACAAAATGAGGGGATATTTCAAAATGCAGATGAATTTATTCAAAAAAGAAGCATTTTAGATTATTTCATTAAAGAGGATAATCAGAAAAGCAAATAAAAATGAAAGAAAGGTGTTTGATTATGCAAACGAGATGCAAACTAAGTAGTAAGTCATATATTCAATTCTATTTCAATTTAATTTTATTTATATAGCGCTTTTTTCAATGGAGCATTGTCTCAAAGCAGCTTTACAATATTATATTATCTTAAACGGCCAAGTCCCAAGTTGAGCAAGCCTAGGGCAACAGTGGCAAGGAAAAACTCCCTGAATGTAGTAGGAAGAAACCTCGGGAGGACCCAACCTCCATGGGTGGCCTAGATGTTAATTAAATAAATACTTTAAAGTATATTAAATTATATAAAAATAAGGTAAATTATTTAAATCAATAACTAATTAATAATAAAATTAAAATAAGTAATAAAATAAGTAAACTAAATTATAAAACAACTAGACTATAAAATGAGTCCTCAGTGGGAGGTCCTTTAAGGCACATTCCTGCACTCATATATCCATGGGAGTGAACAGAAGCATGTTAAACTGAACGAGAGTGCCCCCATATTGACTGTTCAGTAGGGTGTATGGTCGCCCAAGAGTGTCAGAACACACTGACAGTGATGGAGCATGAACGGGATCAGATTATCCAGCAGCTCTTGTTCTATCCTCTTTGTATTCATTTTATGGGCAGTGTAGTTCCTATTTATGCACATACTTAATAAAGAGTATCCTAATCAGTACTCCTAAAAATAAATGACATATAAACATGTAAGCAAAACATTAAACGTTACGTGAATAATCCAAAACAACAAAGGAGTTGTTGGAATCGACTGTAACTTTATATTTATGAATGTAATGATGATCTGTGTAAATAATTACAACTTTAGAACGAAAGGATACATTTTGGGGGGGGCAACTAGGCTCTAGTTACCCTCTTAGGCCGCCTCCGGCCTGGATATAAGATGAGATACGGTTTGGTATTGGAGGCAAACAGGTTTCATAAGGTATCCTGCAGCACATTTGCCACAGGTGTTGCAGCTGGACCTGTAGATTCTTATCCATCACACAGATGTTCTGGCAGTGTGTTGCTTCACAGCAAAGGCAAGATTGAAGGATTGATCCCAAACAAAACATGGACTTGACACTACAGACAGTACAGTACTAGTCCATAGAAGTCCAGCTTTCTCATTCTTCACTGCAAACGAAGGTGACGGTGACTGGCTGTTGATGGCAGGACATGTGATGGGTGCAGTGACAACAAATGTCTTGGAAAAAGTCCGGGCAGAGACGGGGATGAAGCTGTCACCTGTGTCTGGATGGTGAACAATGAAACTGTGGAGCTGCTCGTGCTTGTCAGCTAAACAAATGATTTTCTCCACTGGTGTTCTGTCCGGGCCGTATGGAGCCTGCTTGCTATGTGTTCCCTCACAGAACCACTGCTCCCAACACCTCCTAACAGCTAGGTCAGAAGAGCCTGGATGTCAGTCAGTTTGTCAAAACGAATATTCTGCTTTTCTCAGTCCAACAATGTGTCACCTCTTAAAGTATATCTGCTGAGTAAAATGTCTGTAAGTGCATCGTAGAGTCAGCAAACTCTTACCAAGAAGGTACACAACCCAAAAGTAACCTCTGAGAGCCCCTTTTTAGGGCAGTGGGCAGAGCAAGACCTTGTAGCTAGATTTCGTGTCTAATCAGACTGTATCTGACTTGGACAAAAGTGCATGCCGAGTTTTGCAGCAGTTCTAACTCTATGCTTTATTTATTTTTTGCGATTAGTATATTTATGGTAGGTGCAGCACAGCATAGCATAGCAAGAAGGTCCCAGGTTCAATCCCAGGGTGGAGCGGCCTGGGTCAATTCTGTGTGGAATCCTCATGTCCTCCCCATGTCTGTGTGGGTTTACTCTGGGTACTAAGGTGTCCTTCCAAAGTCCAAAAACGTGCGTGTTAGGTTAATTGGTGTCTCTAAAGTGGCCCTTAGTGTGTGACTCTGTGTGTGTCTGTGTGGGTGTGTGCCCTACAATGGATTGGCATCCCGTCTAGGGTTGTTCCTGCTCTTGTGCCCAGAGTTGCCGTGTGGGCACCGGCTGGCCCGTGACCCCGTGTGGATTAAGTGTTAGATAATGATAATAAATTTTAATTCATAATTTTTATAGACTGGTTTTTATTTTCCTGTTACAATGTTGCTACGCGTTTGTTAAGACCTATAAATAGCGTCTTTATTGGCTCGTTATGAAACGTGAACAAGCCCAGTTTGACACCTATAAACAGACGACTCCCTGTATCAGTAAACTTCCATTAGCCACGCCGTTTCTTCATGTGTATTGTGTTTCTGAACAGGAAAAGGTGTAACTATGAACATAGTCTGGAGTCCGACCACATCCGCAGAGTGCTACAACAATACAACCTTCACAGCCTGAGCAAACATCAACTGTGTGTGCTGCTTCTACAGAGCGACAACTCTCTGCTTCCTCCTGTAAGCCATTTACACTCCACCTACATTAGTCCCACTTAACTGCATCACAGTTTATTATGAAGGGGAAATTAGATTGATTAATTAGGGTTGCCTTACATGCGTAACACATTAGAGACATTTACACTGGACCAAAGCAGCAAACAGTCACAGTTGTATTACTGGTTCATTTAGCGCTCACACATTCATTATTAACATCGCATCAGCATAAACAAAAGTTATATAAAGAAGGTCACACACTGATTGGGTGGTATTTATGCAAACTGAACTTACTGCTAGATTAAACACCTTCAGGAGATTCTTTAATATGTGCTCATATTATTCGATACAGTTCTGTAACCAGAAGTACATTTGTTTCCTACTTACTATATTATGTTATACACTCACCAGACACTTTATTAGGTACAGCTGTTTAAATGCTCATTAACGCAAATATTCAGTCAAGTCAAGAGTCAAGTCAAGTCAAATTTATTTCTATTGCGCCTATTACAATGGTGCATTGTCTCAAATCGGCTTTACAATATTACATTATCTTGAAAGGCCAAGAGAGTCAAACCTTGAGGCAGATAGGCTACTACAGTAGAAGATCACACAGGGTGGCGCTCCTGTCAGTCAAAAACAGACAAGTAAGGCTACAATCCATTCATTCAGACAACAGGGGACTGGAAATGCTGCGACAGTCGGATGGTCGGGTTCAAATTTGGTGTGAACCACATAAAAGCCTGGATCATCCTGCTCTTTATTAACAGTTCAGGTTGCCGAGGGTGTAATGGTGTGGGGGATATTAAGTCGGCGCCTTAAATCCAACTGAGCATCATTTTAACCCCACGGCCTACCAGAGTACTGTTCCTGACCATGTGCACCTCTTTATGAGCAAAGTATACCATATACTTCTGAAGGTTACTTCCAGTAGGATAACACACCATGTCTCAAAGCTCAGATTTCAAACTGGTTTCTTGAACATGATTATAAGTTTAAAGCATCCACAGTCACCAGATCCCAATGCCCTAATGTCAATAAGGACCAAAATCTCTGAGGAATGTTTTCAACCCCTTGTTAAATCTATACCACAAAGAAGTGGAAGACATGGGACAGCTGACATCACATGACCTGACACTACATGACCTGACACTACATGACCTGACACTACATGACCTGACACTACATGACCTGACACTACATGACGTTACACAACCTTTGTTTGTATGATTTGCTTGTTCCCCTTTAATACATTAACAAAAACCATTTGTCTATCAAGCTGTGGTGCCTCACCTGAACTACAGTCATCAATGAGTCACACTTTTTTGTTTTTGTGGTCGTGTGCGTCATCAATTTGCTGGAGAGGACTGAAAAATATTTCACATACTCACATTGCTAAGGTGTTGGGATCAAGCCAGTATTTTTTGGACTGCACTTTTGTAAAATAGTGGTGATCAAATTTGGTACTGAAAAGTGAAAGGGACATGTCCCCAGTTTCAGCCAGTGTCCCCAGTGTCCTTAGTATCCCAAGTGTCTTTTGTGTCATCAGTTCCCCAGTTTCCCCTAGTATCTTTAGTGTCTTTGATATCCTCAGTATTAGTATATTAGTAGTATTTAGTTCTTTGTTATCTCTTGTTGCTAAAAATAAGGGCAACAAGCCAATATATAAATATACATTATATTTTCATATAATAGTTTCTAAAATGATCGGGTCCAAACTGGGTATTCAATATGCCCCTAGAGTCCACATTGTCATCTGTGTCCACAGTGTCGCCAGTATTTCCAGTTGCCCTAGTGTCCACAATTTCTTCGGTTTCTTCTGTTTTCAAAGTTTTAGTGCCCTCATTGTCTCTAATTTCTTTAGTTTCTCCAATGTTTCCAGTTTTTCCAGTGTATCCAGCAACTTCATATACCCCAGACCACTCAGTGTCTTCACTGTTCTCAGTGTCTCCTTTTTGCCTAGTGTCTACAGTGTCCCAGTTTTCAGTGTCCACACTGTCTCAACTTTCTCCATGTTTACAGCTTCTCTAGTTTCAGCCTCGTCCCAGTATTTGCAGTAACCTCTGTAACCCAAGGGTCTTTAGTCTGTCCAGTTTCCCATTATCACTAGTGTCTTTACTCCAATATCTCCAGAGTATGCTGTATAAAATGAATCAAGCCAATATTTTCAGGACTACACTCTCTAACATGGTAGGACCCAGTATTTCCAGTTGCCATAGTGTCATGCTAAAGTTGTAGTAGTATCTTCAGTAGCAGTAGCGTTAGTAGCAGTAGTAGTTGCTTTCCTGTTTATGGAATTTGAATGCTTTTGTCAGAATTCGGTTTTCCCAGTATAACTGTTTCCAGTTTTCCCAGTGTGTCCAGGATCTCCATTTTTACGAGTCAATGTCTTCACCATCCCCTGTGTCCCCATTTGCCAAGTGTCAACAGTTTCTCCAGTGTCTCCATTATCCTTAATGTCCCCCCTGTGTTAATGTCCTCCACGTTTTACAGTTTGTTAGCTGTATATTGCTAGCTCTGTGGTTTGTTGTTGTCAAGTCAAGTCACATTTATTTCTATGGCACTTTTTACTATGGAGCATTGTTTAAATCAGCTTTACAATATTATATTATCTTACAAGACCAATCCCAAATTTAGCAAGCAAGAAAAACTCCATGAATGTGGTAAGGAAGAAACCTTGTGAGAACCAAGACTCAAGAGGGGGATCTTTTGTGGGGCTTAGATGTTATCTGAAATAATTACATTTGTATTAATAGTTCAATTCAGTTCAATTCAATTCAATTTGATTTGTATATCACTTTTTACAATAGACATTGTCACAAATTGGATTCAATTGTATCTAATGACCAAGCCAATGGTGACAGTGGAAAGGAAAAACTCTCTGAGATTAAGAGGAAGAAACCTTGAGAGGAACCGGACTCAGAAGGGAAACCCGTCCTCTTTTGTGCAATAAACATTTATTATATAATTAACATTATATATAAAACATTTAAATGTAATATGTCTATATAGAGATGGGAGAGGGCTGGTCGTTCTGTCTGATATCATCTCCCACAGCAGGGTCACCGTTGGAGTAAAGACCTCGAAAAAAAGGAAATGAATTAGACATGATCTTTGGTACCTTTAACATATAAAGGACTAAAACTGGAACCAGAACTACAGACCGAATGTTTGACTAAACAAATAAGTCTTGAGCCTAGATTAAAACACAGAGACTGTTTGAGTCCCGAGCATTTATCAGAAGACGGTTCCATAATTTGGGGGCTTTGTAGGAGAAAGTTCCGCCTCCAGCTGTAACTATCATTATTCTAGGAACTTGTAGGTGTAGAACCTGTAACACTTGATCTAAGTTGGCGAGGTAAACCTTTAGTAAAACTAAGTAATTAATTAACAGATATATAATATATTATTATATATTATTACCAGATACATGATGGTAGAATGATGTAAACAATATGCAGATTGGTAATTATTTTGTATGAAACACAGAGCCACATCTTAAGTCCTCAGAGGGAAGTCCTTGGAGACACATTGAACCCTGAAAACTGAAGGATGTAGAGAGTTACAGCCCTCTGGTTGGGCCCGGGCATGATGGGACTAGTTTGTGTTGATGGTAACCAGTAGAATGATTCAAGTACTTTGGGCACTGGAACACAAGCTTAGAGAAAAAAGAGAAGCAGTAGGTACTTATTGATTAAGAGCACAGAGTGTTAGTGCTTGTTCCTGATAGTCTCGTATTGTTGTGTTATTTTTGGCTGTGTAGTCCTTGCTTGTTGGCATTGTTCATTGCTTTTGTATGTAGCACCTCTTTTGTGTGTAGCATATCGCCTAGTCTGTGTTGTACTCACTGTGTATCACTGTGAATAAACCTTGCACACTTGCACATACCCCAGGGACTGTGATGGCCTAGTGGTTGAGGTACTGGACTATGGACCAGAAGGTCCAGTGTTCAAATCCCACCTCTGCCACAGCTGGGTCCCTGAGCAAGGCCCTTAACCCATGTGTGTCTATACCATCACAAATTGACACCAAGCATATAAGAACTTCCTGTTTTCTTTTTGCCATCCTGTGACCACAGGTGTGTGTCTCATATAACAAAGGAAGTGGAGAATTTGGGAACTGTCCTGAGAAGGACGCCTGTACTCGGCTACACGTGTGTGAGAAGTACATCAGAGGAACGTGTGATGGAAGCACCGACTACAGCAGATGCCACGATTTTTACGAACCCCACCCAGAAGCTACTCTACGTAAAAGAGGAGTATCCTGTCAACTTATCGGATCTCTTTTGTCAATCTATCAGAACAATCTGGCTCTGAAAGACCACAGACATAGTCAGAGTAATGCTGGGGCCCATATTCGGGAATTCTCCAGGTCCAGTAACAGGGACAGAGTACCTTCAGCCTTACAAAGAAATGCAGGTAATGTCCAATGTCGGTTATATTTTATTCTAACAGGTGTTGTCAGTCTGTTATTTAATAGGGCTTTGACCAATAGTCTTTAGTTTTACAAGAATTCATGTTTAGCCAAACGAGCGGACCAGAGGTAACAGTGACCAGGCAAAACCTTGGAAGTAAATGTTTTTATTCAGAGTTTGGACAAAGTTACAGGACAGATTTTTGCTTTTTTAATATTAAGGCCAGACTTTTTTATTGCTTGTTTCGCGGATCTGCCGACATCGTATTGGAAGAATACAAAAAGATATACAACCACCCCCCCCCAAAAAAAACAAACAAAAAAACCCCTTCTTTTTCCGCCCTCAGGTGGAAAGCCAACGGTTTTCTTCTGTTGATTTAATTTTTTTTCCAGATTCACTTTAATTTAATTGTAGGTTAAATCAATTTTATTTTTCCTTCCATGTGTTGATTCCAGATTGGAGAAATTGGAAAGTGCTAAAATATTAAGAATTATTTTTTTATTTTTTTTCTCCCTCCTCAGTAGATTCTTAAGTAGGGACATCCGAGAAAGAAGCAATTAAAAAAGTCTGGCCTAATACACAATAGATAGCTGCTTTAATTAAAAGACACCTATGTGTTGGGGGCATATCAAAAGTATATCACCCCAATGTCTCGTGTCACTAGTGTTTTGAGTTTACAGTTACCACCCTGTCTTAGAGTTTTCAGGTACCCCAGACACACTCCGTATCTTCAGTGTCACTTTCATTTACATCATTTATCAGACCCTTTCATTCAGAATGACTTACAATGAATACAGTCTTATAATCTAAGCAATTGTGGGTTAGAGGTTTGGCTCAAGGACCCAACATCTTGACAGAGGTGGGATTTGAACTCTGTAGTGTCCTCAGAGTCCCCTGTGTCTTTAGTGTCCCTCACATCTCTAGTGTCCTCTGTGTCCCCAGAGCTATGTTCCCAGTGTTTTCACTCTTCCTAGTGTATTTAGTTTCTGTTATGGCCAGTGTCCCCAGTATCAGTGTTTTATAAAAATCCAGACCCTACATGAATAGCCAGATTCAGCACTGACAGAAAACTCCCATTAAAGCAACACCAGACTGAAATGGAAGCAAATTTATGTTGCGTATGATAACTTAAAAATGTATTTCTGTGAGCTATTTGCCATTGGAATGTTACAAAATAACTCAAAATAACATTTGTATAAAATTTGCATTACAGCAAATACCATTTGCCTGTCATTCATTAAAGGATACTGCAAATATGAAGGTAAGTGTGTTATTATTTTTGGACACAGATACATAGTCAGCATGGTTTTTATTCCTACTTGGCTTGGATTGCATATCTGTTGTAAGTTGTATATATACGGCAGCTGACAGGGATTTGGTTTTAGCTGTTTTCTTCAAAGCCATGGCCCAAATCCAGATGCATGGAAGTGACAATGGCAAGTAGTGCAAAGTTAGATTTATTTCCATACAGCGCCTCACTGTACAGCATTGTACCAAATCAGCTTTAAAAAATACATATTAAGACCCACAAGCCTTGGATGACAGAGGCAAGGCAAAACTGCTTAAGAGTGATTGTGATTTTTGGAGGACGAACCAGACGCTTGCAGATGTATATTATTCAAAGGCATAACCAGTATTCATATGCAGGAACAGTCCAAGGTCAAAGGCAGAGATTAAAAACAAGCAAAGCAGACCTAAAGCACACTCAGTGTGCAGTACAAACACAGGTAACACTTTGTAAAGATTAGGTCAACAGGACAGTTATATTTACACACAGATAACGATATACTGGTGAGAGGACCCATGACCGTACCTTGTGCTTCTGTTGCAAGCTGGGAGTTTGAGTCTTCTATGAGATGGAGGAAGACCTGGGAGGTGTAGCAGTGATGAGGGTGAACTCAAAAAATTGGCAACCTTTTACCAGTCTGGTGCAAGAAAGTGTTTTCCTGCACATACTGTGCAAAAGTCTAAGGCAGTCTATATTTATAGATTCTGCTTATTTTTATATTATATTTATATATATTATATTATATTATATATTTAGGTTTTAGTGGTCCCTGTAGTTTATAGTTTTACAAATACACTCTGCACTTCATCTGTTTCTCCACATACATTATTCATGTTAAGGTTCCTACCTTTTGCCCCTAAGCATCGGCCGTCGTCGCCGGTGGCCATTACAGAGCTATCGGTGAGCTGGTTTATATCCAGTGACCCATTTACGATCTGATTCCGAACAGCTGCTTCTCCTGCTATTTAGGTGTGGGTTTTAGCGGTGCTAGGTCGTCTTACTCCACTCAGTACCTTCATTCGGTACGCGCGCACGACCACCGGCGTACGGGGGAACCCCCAAGGTATTTAGTATTTTTAGGAGCACTTTGAGGGTCTCCTGTCCCGTACTTCGCTCCTCGCACGCCTGAGCTCACGCCCTTCTGTCATCGGCACCCAACGAGCCTCACTCCAGCCGGCTGCCCGTCTTGAATGGGACGCCCCCTGGCTCGGCTTACTCGCTCCACACATGCGCACAAACTCACGCTCGCCCCCTGGTGCTTCATACTCGCTTTCTGGCGCTTCGGTCCCTTCTGCGTCTTATTTGCACTCGCCCTACATGCGCGCTCGAGCTCAAATGCTCGCCTTTTGACGCTTTGCCGTCTTCCACGATTTATTCACACCCGCACTATATGCGCGTCCGAGCTCACGCTCGCCTTCTGCCGTTCGGACTGCCTCGCCACCTGGGAGACGTCCCAAATCGTGCTTGCTGCACACCTGCCCCATTGGCGCTTTGGCGCCCTCTCGCGATCAGTTCATTTGTTGGTCCCAGTCAGGACGCAACACAAGCGCTGCGCCATTTCATCCTTTTGGTTTTTTGGTGTTCAGGAACCTTTCGCTCCGCTCTTAATCCCTTTTTAGTTTGTCTATATAATTTCCACATTATTATTATACGTCATGGGATTTCGTCTATCCCGCATACTTGTGTCCCACCACCACTCGTAACAATTTGCCCCCTTTACTCTGTTGGTGGTGATATGACAGTTAAAGCAGTTTTGCCCTTGTGACTTGTGTTTCTTAAAGATAAATGCAGCAGAGTTCACTGTGATATGCCATATAAATGGGAGGTAGAGATGGACCAAGTTTGGATGGACTTACCTGACAATGAGGCAACAGAAAAAGACTACTGCGATCCAACCAAGATCCACAGGTGAGTGAACCTCAAAGGCCTGAGAGAGATGGGATTGAAATTTTATGTGACTGTAGAAAGTGAACTTTAATACATGCCCTTTAAAATCAAGCCACACAATTTTTTTACTGGTCTGCTTGTCGTAATTGCATTTCCATCGTTATTCAATACAAACCATCAATCCATGTATTATGTTCCGCCTAATCCACACGGGGTCAAGGGCCAACCGGTGCCCACCCGGCAACTGTGAGCGCAAGGGCAGGAACAACCTTAGACACGGCACCAATCCATCGTAGGGCACACACACAGTCACGCACACAGTCACACACTAAGAGACACCAGTTAACCTAACACACATGTCTTTGGACTTTGGGAGGAAACCGGAGTACCCGGAGTAAACCCACGCAGAAATGAGGACATGCAGACTCCACACAGGGATTGAACCCTGGGACCTTCCTGCTGTGAGGCAGTAATGCTACCCACCGAGCTACTGTGCCGCCCCCATATTTGAAAACATTACATATATTTTAACATATAAATATACAGGCTATTTTCACAAAAAAACTGAATGCAAATGATGATACAAGTAACTGATGCATGAGTAGACTGATTTTTTGTTTGACAGAAGCCAAAAATTCATTACTTATAATGCAGTGAACTATCGAGTGATGGACTGCTTTTAAACTCTAAATCCCATCTCTGCTCATGGATCTGCAGCATTCAATGGCTTGTGTGGTCAGCTGGGCACCCAGTGCAACAATACAATGATAATATGCTGCCAGTACATAAAGAAGTACCTGTCTCCTCCAATAGTACTCCTTGAAGGTCTCCTGACCTCCTGAACTCCTTTGAACATTTATGGGGGCACTTGAAAACAGAGAAAGCCAAGTTTGTTTATTGTTTGTTTATTTGTCTTCTTTAACGTCGCTATCGTCATGAGCGGCCATGTAAGAGACACACACAAGGTTCTATCCATACACAAGTTCATCTTTACACCAGTCACATATATATATATATATACACAAGTCAATGACAATTTCTGAAAATCTGAGGCGAGTCACAACTAAAGCAAGTTTAGGACGGCAGTGGAAAGGAAAAACTTCCTAAATGATCGCAAATAACAAACCTTGGGAAGACCAAGACTTATCCTTCTTGAGCCCTTGAAAGCCAAGCATTCATTCAAAAATGCATAATATGGCTGGTCATTTATTTTCATGAACTATAGCCAAAGACGACACAATGTATGGTATGTTCGTTTATATTATATATATATATATATATATACCAGTGGCGGATGCTGGTCTTTCAAAGAGGGGAAGCTCAATTTCGGCCTACATCATAAAAAGTGTCGGTTTATTTATACGTAAATTCTACCCTCCGTTTCTTTTCAAGAAAAAGATCTGTGACCCTGTCGTCTATTCCAGGGACTTGACTAGTGTCCTCTCAATTCAGAACAGAATTAAAATTTTAAAAATTTAAATTAAATTCTCCCACGGATGTTTACATCAAAAGATCGCTGATTCGCTCATTTCGCTGTCAATCAAAAAAGGGTTTCAGCCTCAAACAGATCATCCAATCATCATGCAGAAGCTGAGCGTCCAGGCCAGCCGAGGCCAGCCCACTGCCCCATAGACCCCCAG
>JAVSBV010175572.1:0-13551 GCA_033117975.1 Parotocinclus spilosoma | reverse complement strand
CTTAGTATGGGGACTGGAACTGGTACCAGAACATCTTAGTATGAGGACTGGAACTGGTACCAGAACATCTTAGTATGGGGACTGGAACTGGTACCAGAACATCTTAGTATGAGGACTGGAACTGGTACCAGAACATCTTAGTATGAGGACTGGAACTGGTACCAAAGGATTTTACACGTTTTTGGAGGTAAATAAGAATTTTTTTAAAGATTGTCTCAGAAATGGATAAACATCCTGGATTACTCGCTAAATGGTGATTTATATGGCACTTGATATCACTAATCAGAAGGAGTGTCTAAATAATTTTGGTTCTATACTGTATAGAAACTGGACTATGGCAGGTCTGATGGTTCCTTCACTGGTGCCGTTACACTGGTTCTGATTCTCAAACCTGACTCTACCTGACACGTTGCTAACGAGGAAAGAGCTCGCCCATGTGCCTGGGATATCACTGGTAAATAAAGCAGACAGACTGGTAAAAAAAGGGAGCTCTCAGGAGGACCTGCTGAAGCCTTTAAGGTCACAGAGCAGACATCTTTGAGACGAGGCGTCCGCAAAGTCAACAAACCGGCGTCTGCTTCACTTAAAAAAAAAAACCTTTGGTTTGTGGCTGCTGAGTGTCTTCAGTAATTAGGACGGAATGTAGAGACTCAGATTGAGGCCTGGTGTGGGGCTTCAGCTCTAAACATCATGTATCTCCATGATCAGCAACAGTACGGGACATTTTGTTCAAAAGAACTGGAACTGGTACCAGAACATGCTAGTATGAGAACTGGAACTGGTACCGGAACATCTTAGTATAAGGACTGGAACTGGTACCAGAACCTTAGTATGAGAACTGGAACTGGTACCAGAACATCTTAGTATGAGAACTGGAACTGGTACCAGAACAGCTTAATATAAGGACTAGAACAGGTACCAGAACCTTAGTGTGAGGACTAGACCTGGTACCAGAACATCTTAGTATGAGGACTGGAACTGGTACCAGAACCTTAGTATGATAACTGGTACTGGTACCAGAACATGCTAGTATGAGAACTGGAACTGGTACCTGAACATCTTAGTATAAGGACTGGAACTGGTACCAGAACATCTTAGTATGGGGACTGGAACTGGTACCAGAACATCTTAAAATAAGGACTGGAACTGGTACCTGAACATCTTAATATAAGGACTGGAACTGGTACCAGAACATCTTAGTGTGAGGACTGGAACTGGTACCAGAACAGCTTAGTATGAGGACTGGAACTGGTACCAGAACCTTAGTGTGAGGACTAGAACTGGTACCAGAACATCTTATTATAAGATGTATACTGTATATGGAACTGGTACCAGAACATCTTAGTATGAGAACTGGAACTGGTACCAGAACATCTTAGTATGTTGTCTCATGTTCCAGTTTTTGTTTTTCTTATTATTATTATTATTATTATTATTATTATTATTATTATTATTATTTGAACATTTTCATTTTTCTAATATTAATGACTCTTTATTTACTTGCCATAAGCTCTCGGTTGGACGTCCCCCCCCACCCCCCCGCCCCAGTAACCCCCTCTGACCCCTCACTCAGCTTCCCAGCATGCACTGTATCGTCACCTGGCCCAGATCTGCTGAAGACTGTGATTAATGTCCGGACAGGCCCCCCAGAGGTCATGCTCCTGGCCCCGTCCCATCCCGATTCGGTCCAAAGGCGAGCGCTCTGAGCCAGGACCGGGACGTGGGTAACGTTGGCAGAGGTTTTGACAGCTTGTTGAAGAAGATGAATGAAAATGAAGCTCGCGGCCAAAAAAAGAGGCGAGCCAAAACGCTGCAGCTTTACAGATCAGAGCTTCTGTCATCTGTGCTTCTTCTTCTTTAAATAAATAAATAAATAATAAATACTACATTATATCTCATGTTACTTCTACAGCTCGGAGCCAAAACATTAGAAGCGCTCCCAAAAAAAAACGGAGCGTTCCGATTATCTCGTTAAGACTACACATGTTAAGCAAACTGTCTCTTCTTGTAGCGGACTGGACGGATGTGGGAGAAACGTCTAGACGAACGGCAATGTCCAGACGGCTGGGTCGGGGGATCTCCTGTACAGAAGGGCTTGTTGGGTCTGGACTGGCTCTGGGAGGACCCTGGATGTTGGCACCAGTGCTTTAAACCGGGTCATGGCCTTGCCTCAGACTCGGGTCCATCCGTTTTGACTACAACACGAGTCGGGACTCAGAACCTGGAAAGCTCTGACACTTGGACCCGAAAGAAGGTCCAAGTCATTATGGGTCGGTGCATCTCCTATCCTTGAGATTGACTTTTTGGGTCCGATGCCCAGCAGTGGGAGTACCTACTGACCCTGGTCCCAGGAGGGACAAACCATCAGCCACCTTGTCCTGGCCTTGGCCTTGCCTCAGACTCTGTTTGAACACACTTTCACACCAAGTCCTCGGACTGGCGAGACAGAGCACCACCCTGGAACTGGTACCAGAACCTTAGTGTGAGGACTGGAACTGGTACCAGAACATCTTAGTGTGAGGACTGGAACTGGTACCAGAACCTTAGTGTGAGAACTGGAACTGGTACCAGAACATCTTAGTGTGAGGACTGGAACTGGTACCAGAACCTTAGTACAAGGACTGGAACTAGTACCAGAACATCTTAGTATAAGGACTGGGACTGGTACCAGAACATCTTAGTATAAGGACTGGAACGGGTACCAGAACCTTAGTATGATGACTGGAACTGGTACCAGAACATCTTGGTGTAAGAACTGGAACTGGTACCAGAACCTTAGTATGAGGACTGGAACTGGTACTGGAACCTTTTAGTGTGAGGACTGGAACTGGTACCAAAACATCATAGTGTGAGAACTAGAACTGGTACCAGAAGCTCTTAGTATAAGGACTGGAACGGGTACCAGAACCTTAGTATGATGACTGGAACTGGTACCAGAACATCTTAGTGTGAGGACTGGAACTGGTACCAGAACATCTTACTATGAGGACTGGAACGGGTACCAGAACATCTTACTATGAGAACTAGAACTGGTACCAGAAGCTCTTAGTATACGGACTGGAACGGGTACCAGAACCTTAGTATGATGACTGGAACGGGTACCAGAACATCTTAGTGTGAGGACTGGAACTGGTACCAGAACCCCGGCCTAAGAGTATTGACTTATAGAGGGTAGGCACTTTGGACCTTCACCTGGCTGGGATACGAATGTGGGGGCACCCCTGGTTGCAGTCATATAACTGGAGAGCCGGCAGCCAGAACTTCAATTATCATTTATTTCCAAAAGGCACCGAAAAACCGACCCAAATTAAAAGCTTCAGTGACGGAAACGCAACCCGTCGAGCGACAGACCTCACCAGAGGCGGGATACGAACCCATTCTGTAACATGGGAGCACAGAATCGAGGTCCAATCTAGTGCAAAAAAGTGCAGGAACCGAGACCAAGTGTTTAAAGAGAAAGAGGATATGGGGGGGGTGGGGGGGGGGTCATGTTTAGACCCAGGTGTGGGACGCCGGATAAGATTTAGGGTTGCTGATCAGAAGGTTGTGGGTTCAAATCCCGTTTTCGCCGAGCCGTCTTCCTCTGGCTCCTGACCCTGAGCGTCCCTCGGGACAGGGGCGTGCTGTACACGCTGTTCTTTCTTCTAATTTGTGTTTTTGGTGGTGCAGTAACTTTTTACAGTAGCTTATTACTGTTATTATTATTGCCATCCCCGTCCACAAAGGGTTCAAAGGGGTTCAAAGTGTCGGCATGGGCGCGAAAGAGAAAGCTCCCAAACGGCTAATCCCCCCCCCGGTATGTGGGGTTTGAGATGAATCGAAAAAACAAACAGGCACTTAATTGACGGCTGATGCCGTACGACCGCGCCGGAGCTCGCCCGAGCTCTTTATCCTCCCAGAACAAGAGCAGCAAATCCTCCACTTTCTTCGGCCGCCGTGTTGACACGGCGCGAACATCTGAGGGACGCCCCGTTTGCCCCGGCGGAGACGGTGTTCAGGGGCCGGCCCGAGCGTCAGGTGTTCTCCTGTTGCGGCGAGGGACAAAGGACGCACAAAACGGTGCCACGGTGCTTTATCATCCCGCCATGAATCGGGACGGCGGAAGGCGACCTTTGTTGAGAGTATCAGAATTTCCGCTCTCGCTCTGACAGGGATTAGGGGCTCGCAAGCCAACGCCGGGGCTGCGGCGAGCCGTAAGCAAACACACACACACACACACACAGAATTTCCATGCACACAGCTGCGTGGCTTCCTCGAGCCGGCCGGCGTAGTCACGCAGGTACAGAAAACCACAAGGCATCAATCCACATGGCTGATTGTCACGAATACACCTGTATGGAACTTCTGATCTTCGCCCGATCCTGGCCTGCGCTCTCGCACACCCTCCTCCCTCAGGCTCAGGGGGAGGCTTAGACATGTACTCTCAGAGCCTTAAAAAAAAAAAACAGGCCCAAACTGAGCCCGCTCTCCAAATTGCAGTAATACACCCCCCCCCCCTATAAATACAGTGCAGCGGGGGCATTTTCTCAGCGGTAAGCCCACATTCTGCCGCGGACCCGAAAAAAAAAAAACAGTCTTTCATGCAATGATGGCTACTTATCCATTTATGTCATGGCAGTGCAGCGCTATTGATCTCGAGCAGAGCTGTCATTTCACAAACGACAAAACCTCCCTCGGCTCTTCAAACAGCTCCTCCTCGCCTGAACACAACAAAAAAAAAAGAGAAAAAAGAAACGCAAGGCCGACGTTGCCTGCCGGCTTTGTTGACTCTCATGATTTCGCTTTCTGCCATTTACGTAAATCCAAAGTACACAAACGGCGGCCTTTGTGTCGTCCGTGTCTTATTTCATCCCGCGTCCGGATATTTAGCACAAAGACAGCGGCCCGACTTACAAACGCACACGAAGCCATGGATGTGTTACGCTTTGAAAGGGATCGCCCGTAAACCGTACGTTCTCCTAATGACAGCTCCAAAAGTATTAGCCAAAAAAAAAAAAAAAAAGGTTACGAAAAACGTCTTTCTACTTAATGAACTTAATCCCGCGTTGGAAATACGAGAGATTTCAAAACTTTAATTAACGTCGATTTATCCGAGGGAAATAAACCCCACTCGAAAACAAGTTCTTACCAAAACCACAGGTGTCATAAGTATTGGCACCCCCCACAACAGCACCAGAAGATCCAAACAGAATCAGAATTTCATGATGTACATTATGAGGGATCCCCCAGCGTACTTAACAGTAGGGATCCGGCTCTTTATTTTGAACCATCTTTTTTTTTTTTAAGGCTAAACTTAGTGACTGTGAATTAATTATTATTTATTATTATTATTATTATTATTATTATTTTTATTATTATTAGTAGTATTATATTATTATTATTATTATATATTTTTTGTAATTGTTGTTATTATTATTATTAATATTACTTATATTATTATAATTATTATTATTATTAATATTACTAATATTATTATTTTTTATGATTACTATTATTATTGTTACTATTAGTATTATTATTATTGTTATTATTATTATTTTTAGGATTATTATTATTATCATTATTGTAGTTACTATTATTTTATTTTTTTAGGATAACTATTATTATTATTGTTGTTGTTACTATTATTATTATTATTATTATATTCTATAACTATTCTTTATTATATTATATTTAACAATTTAGTATTTATTATATACCCTCTAGTCTTATATCCTGTAGTTTTACATTCTCTATTTTATTATATAATGTTATTTTGTATAGGCACTGTTGTGTAATATGTTATAGGTTTATAATCACTATATAATAATGTTTTATATTTAATTTAATTTATTAGATCAACTATAGCCTTATATCGTATACTTTTATTTTCTCAATTTTTTACACTAATATTTATTCTTATTATATACTAATGCCTCGTACAGTATATCGTATATCATATAATTCTATATCCTTTATATTGTCCCATTTGGTATTTAATATTATTTTATTTCCCACAGTTTATTTTCTCTGTTTTATCATTTTTATTGGATAATAAACTGCTCTAAAAATTCAGGGAGATTTCAAAATAAATCTAAATCTGATCCCATAAGAACTGCTGGATAATCTGATCCTGTCCATGCCCCAGCACTGTCAGGGTGATTTGACACTCTTTGGTGACCATACACCCTACTGAACACAATATGGGGGCACTCTGGTCCAGTTTAACATGTTAAACTGTTCAATTCACCCTCATAAATATATCACTTACTGCTCAATCACCGTAATCGAGTTTGCATCTCATTTGCATCATCAAACAACTTTATTTGACTTTTCCTTTGCTTTTCTCATGATCTTGTTTACTAAAATGAAATCAAATGCTCCTTTTTTGAAATATCCCCCATTTTTGTGAGCAGTATATACATAAAGTGTCCTAAAATGTCAGGTTTTGTTAATAGATTTGCTTATATGCAAATGCAGTGTATGGGTCACCATAAGGGTCAATATCACAGTATTATAATAATAAATAAATAAATACACTATATCACATTATTAACTGTTTAAGGGCCACAACCAAAATGAAACCTTGTATTACTGGAGATCATGATTGATTTCATCATTGATTATAACTATAACTATAACTATATCTCACTAATGCCTTAGTATAGTGGTTTTAACAAGATTTTACATTATATATTTTCCCCTTTTAACCATATCATTTATGTTTGTGTTTTTAAAAACGCATTCCCATGTGTGTGGTAAAGCTGCCCGACCTTCTGTTATAATAAATCCTCTTTTATTATTAGCAGTAGTATTAGAAGTAAGAATTAGAAGCAGAAGTAGTAAGATTGTACTAGAAGTAGTAGAAGTAGATACCATAGATGCTGTAGTAAGGTACAACATAACTGCCTTAGTAGAAATGATAGTATTAATAGACAGAAGCAACGTTAGTACAAGTGAAAGTAATAATACCAATACCAGTAGTAGTAATAATAGGAATGGTGGTGGTAATCATACTAATAGGCTGAGTCAAAAGTCACAGGACACCCTTTTATTTCAGAAACTAAAAAATAAATTGACTTTCTCAATACCCCAGGAAGCAACGAGTGAGGGGGTTTATCTTTTAGGCTACGCCCGGAACGCTGCCGCCATCTTGAACGCCGCCATATTGGATCAAGGCCGGGTTTTTACACTGGGAAGGTGGTTATGTGGGATATCAAAGAAGACCAGAATTCAATCAGAAATTGATTGGTGCAATCGGATTTGCAATATGTCTTGTGGTTCAAAAGTTATCAAAAACGTTTGGTAAATAAATTATTCTGATGATTTTGGTGACGGAGCTGCCGTATCGTAGCGACAGACTTCAACAGCCGACACCCAGAAAGATCACCCATTTCACACAGCACTGTTACATCCCTCATACCCAAATTCAGAGAAACCGGGACCGCGGACGACCAAGAAACACCAAAAATGGTTTTGGGAAAAGTCCACAATGCAGAATGGGATGTGTCCTGTGACATTTGACTCAACCTGTACTGTTAGAAGCAATAGTAATAGTAGCTTTTAATACTATTAGTAGTATCAGTAGTATTAGTGGGAGTAGTGATAGTAGCCATGTTAATAGTAATAGTACTAACAACAGTAGTGACAGAATAATAATACTACTGCTAATAATAATAATAATAGCAGTTGTAGTAATAATGTTAGTATGAAAAAAGTAAAAGTAGAGATAATGTTAGTAGCAGAAGTAACAGTAGTAATACTAGTCGTAGTATCAGTAGTATTGATAGGAGTATTGATAGTAGCCATGTTAATAGTAATAGTACTAACAACAGTAGTGACAGAATAATAATACTTCTGCTAATAATAATATTAATAATAATAATAGCAGTTGTAGTAATAATGTTAGTATGAAAAAAGTAAAAGTAGAGATAATATTGTTAGTAGCAGAAGTAAAAGTAGTAATACTAGTCATAGTATCAGTAGTATTAATAGGAGTATTGATAGTAGCCATGTTAATAGTAATAGTACTAACAACAGTAGTGACAGAATAATAATACTACCGCTAATAATAATAATAATAATTATTATTATTATAATTATAATAGCAGCTGAAGTAATAATGTTAGTATGAAAAAAGTAAAAGTAGAGATAATATTGTTAGTAGCAGAAGTAATAGTAGTAATACTAGTCGTAGTAGAAGTACTAGTTATAAATAGCAGAGTAATAATACTCTAATAATGCTCACAAAAATGTAATATCCCCTAATTTTTGTAAGCAGTGTAATATTTAGGAGTAATAGTATTGGAAGAAACAGTAACGCTAGAGATAGGAGTAATAGTGATAATTAATACTCTATTAATATTAGTAATAATAATAATAATAGTAGTAATGGTGTTAGTATTAATAGTAGTCGTGAGGAAATATACTTTACCAAAAAAATATACTTTAACAAAAAAATTTACAAAAAAAAGGTTTTTAAAGGCTGAACCTAAATAGAAAGTAACATTTTAGAAATTATAAAAATAAAAAAAATAATTAAAAAAACGAATTTAACTTAGATGAATCGAGGCTATGGTGCAGCTCATTCATTTATCAAACAAAATGTATTTAATGTAAACTAATGGTTAAATATACTTGATTAGATAACTAGAAGAATTATAGATTTATGGTTAGAAATAACTCCCTTCATAATTTAGTGTCACCTTTTAACCTCCAGATCATCCAAAGCTTTTTTTTTTATGTTGAATGGAATTAAAATGATCCTGACTTCTGTACATACACTGTAAAATCAACACACGGTCCCGTGGACGAACTTAAACTTGTACTCCGACACTCAGACGATCTTTATTTTATTTTCTAAAGCTAAATGATCTCGAAACTGCACGTGAAAGCTCTGCTGTGAGAGGGGTTTGTGTTTGGTAGATGCACAGCACCATCCTCTGGTAACAGCCTGAATTGCACTGGGGACTCGACCAGCGCTGGGATCGTTCTTTGAATTTTATACCCACTTTTATGAGGTCAAGGTTTGTCACGAACACGTAACAGCTTTATTTCAAAAAGAAACGAACAGGTTAATTAAGACACAAGAAGTTATTGAATGCTCAAAATGTCCTGGGGAAAAAGGAAATGGAAACTTTGTGCACAGCTAAGACAAAACTGGGTGCATCGATGGCCCCTGGGGGCCAATTATTGGAAATAGTTACACACTCGTTGCCAAAAACTAAGCGAGAAAGAGTTGCTGGAATTTAGATGTGTGAATGTAATGACGATATCTGTAAGCAAAAGAGGACGTTTGTTAGGGGAACACTGCACAATTAAAAGGAGGCCCTAGTTACCCCGTTGGGCCGCATCTAGCCTGGATACAAGACGAGATACAGTTGTGTTTCGGAGGCAAACAGGTTTTTTGCCCACAGCTGTTGCAGCTCTGAACACCAGGCCTCCATAGCCAAACCCGTCCGTCCTCTGAACCCAAACAGAACCTGGCAGAACAGAATTCCAGTCCATCGCAGTCCAGGTACTGAAGGCGCCCCCCTGTGTCTGGATGAGAAATAATGAATCTGTGGGAGCTGCTCGTTTCTGCATCCTCTCTAATCAGGGTCTGTCTGGTCCCTCTTCACCATCTGTGTGCCCCCATAAAACACCTGCTCCCAACACCTCCCCAGCTAGGTCGGGACGGGTCCCATGATGCCCCCTCTCAACGTCTGTCAAATGACCAAAATGTCGCGCGTCGTACGATCTCACCAAGAATGACACTAACCCACAGTACCCCCTGAGAGCCTTTTTATAGGGCAGCCATACAGAATGTGCAAGTCACAACTCACATGGGTGCAATACGTTATATAGAATGAGTAATAATAGTGTAGCGGAGTATTATTTTTTGGTAGTAACAGTGGAAAGGGAGAGGATTAAACTTTGTGTTTTGTTTTTGTGGGGGTTTTTTTGTTTGTTGTTTTTTTTTTTTTAGCCGATTGAGAGACATTAAAACATTAAGATAATGCCGTGAAACTCCTGAAAGTTCTCTAAACATCTCTTTATCTGCGCCGCTCGCACTCTGTGATTAATTCCTCTGTTATTCTGCTGGAACAAGAATAAGTTCTAAATGCCTAATAAGCACTCAGGATTGCCTCTGGCCGCTTGTTAAAAGCACTTGTTTCTCCATTCATCTCTTTTTACGCGACTGAAATCATTGTGTCACGTTTCGGGTTTGATGTTTTCTCCCTTTTCTTGCTCTCAAGGTTCCTGCTTTGGTGTTTGGCCTTTTTTTTTTTTTTTTTTCATTCTTTGATTTGATAATTAGATGTAGCATTTCGCTCCATAATAGTAATGTTTACCTAAAAATCTGTCAGAAAGTGCTGTAAGCGCTGTCAGCACATGTGCAAACCTGGCAGGCCGTTAAAGCCTCGTCTCTCCGCCCAGCTCTTCACGCTCGAGTCGGACGGACCTGTGATCACTGTCATCATGTGGCTTTGCTGCAGGGGTTCCTTTATGTTTTTAAAAAAAAAATGAAAATCCTCTTAAATAAAGGGGGTTCGGTGTAACAGGTGAATCCTTTTGCTTCCATTATTACAGCCAGCATTGTGCAGAAAAACACACAAGCTGCAGGTCCCCTCAAATTATGGAAAAGCCCTTCGTGTCAACCAGGGGGCCATTATTTTTGAAACAGACCCCCTTTTATTTTGACCCACGTCTTTGATGCGCCACCAGAACCCCTTATTTATTCCATAATAAATAGAGACGTGTGACAAAAGCGATTGTTATGGCCTCCAGGAGCAGGCTTTGTGCACCTCCTGTTCAACAGGTTTACAAATTAAAAGCCCCTGTTCCTCCTAACGCGTCGTTTACTTTTGGTAAATTGAAGTCGCCGCTTTCTAACCCGATTGTAAAATGGTTATTCGATTGTTCTTTATTCGTTTTCATGCTCAGGCCAGACTTTTTTTATTGCTTGTTTCGCAGAACTGCCAACAATCATATTTGAAAAATACAAAAAATAAATAAATAAAAATGTTTTGTTATTTTTCAGATCCGCCGCAGCACTCATGGTTGAAAAAAAATGGTTGAAAATATATATATATATTTTGCGCTCGCCAACAATTTTCTTTTGTTCATTACATTTTTTTCCAGATTCAATTTAATTGCAGGTTAAATCAATTATTTTTAAGTAATTTATTTTTATTTCTTCCTCCCTACTTGTATTGATTCCACATAGTCCTCAAGAAATTGAGAAGTGCTAAAAAATAAAGATTTATCTTTATTTTTTTTTTCCTCCCTCCTGAGTAGATTCTTAAGTAGGAACTTTTAAAACAATTAAAAGTCTGGCCTTATTTTTTTGTACGTTGGTAAAGTTTCATTTACAGTCACGCCATCTTAAGAAAGAAAATCTTCTCCGATGTGCGTTTTTTTTCTTAACTTTGTTCCCAGGAATTCTTCTTAGGAATAGTCTTTCTTACAAAAAAAAAGGAAAGATATTTTTGCATAGCTTTTCTTCAGAACAATTCTAAGAACAAGTAGCATTATCGAAATGTTCCTTGTGAAAAAAAATTTGCGTTTACCTGCATTTACTACCGTTATGTAAACGAGCTAAAAAATAAACAACAGGAATAAAATAGCTTGGAAAAAACGATAACTGTGGGCCGAGGGCGGAAATTTGGTAACTTTCTTAAGACAATTTTAAGACAACTGTGATTCCATCTGTTAGGGTTCCCACCTTCCCCCGGAGCGTTCGGCCGTCTTTGCCGGTCGCCATTACAGAGTTATCGGTGGGGATGTTTATATCCATTATCGTAATTATGTCCTGATCCCAAACAGCTGCTTCGCGTCCAATAAAGGCGTGGTTTTAGCGCTGTTCGAGGTCAGGTCATCATTATTCCATCAGGATTCCATCTCCGTTCGGTTTGCTCGTCTGATCACCGGCGCTCTTGCGCCCTTCCGCGTTCCCTAGAGATAGTGGTAAAGTTCCGGGGGCTTTTAGTGCCGATGGACTGGTATGGGCGGGTAACCCCCGAGGTATTTAGTTCGTTATGCTCGCCTATTTGCGCTGTAGCCACTTACGCGATTTCTTTGCCCCCTCTCGACCAGTTTGCGCGTTGCTCCCACTTGGGACGCAACCTCGGCGCGCCACTTTATCCTTTCGATTTTTATATCATATACCATTTATAAGGCTTTTAGGAGCCTTACGCTCCGCACTTCATCCCTTTTCAGTTGTTCTATATTATTTTCCCATTCTTATTATACGTCGTGGGATACGCTTATCCCGCACACCTGGGTCCAAAATAAAAAAACACCACATCTCGTAACACCATCGTGAGATCAGGAAAAGGTTTAGGTCCAGAATGTTTTCAGGAATACCACTTACGCTTAGAATTGCGAACATTCTTAAGAAAAGAGATCATTCTTAACAGGTGATATGACAGGAAGATGGATTAAGTCTTCTACAGAGAAACACATTTAACAAAACACTTTCCCAGTTTCCGGTTTCAGGAACATGGGCACCGTCGGGCACGTGGGCACTGATTACTGGGCAGGCCATGCCGTCAGGGTGCCCAGTAGAAAGAAGACAAGTAGTTCGGGGTCCGGGCCTTGATGTGAACATGATTCCGTTTTGTAAGGTCGATCTGAAGGTCGTTACGACCCGGGTAAAGGCGTCCATGACGGAGAGCTCAGGGTGTCGTTGAGCGTGTTCTATAAGTCGTGTGTTAAATCTCTGTTCCATAAGAAGAGCTATAAAGAATTATTTATTATTGTGTAATTATAAGGAAGCAGTGAGGTAATGAATGTACATTACAATAATAAAAAGCCGAGAGTGACTGCTGGTACGAGGCCTGAGAGGGAGATTTATGAAATGCTGGCAGGATGTTGAAAGCGTTTTTTTTTTTTTTTTTTTTTTTTTACTGTCGGTAATTCTGAGCAGGAATGTGAAAGCGTTTGATCTGAGGGCAGATGGAGTCGTCGTTTATGGCTGGTGATCGGGGGGCGAGGAGTGCGGTTAGGGCCTGTGTAATTTGGGGAAGTCGGCGTTGCCTCTTGCTGATAATGAAGGGATGAACACAGCACAACGCGTGCGCAGTCAAAAACCACTTTTATTTTAATTTCACTAACTACGTACAAACAGGAACGTGATCCCGACCCCGACACGATCCTCCTCCGCTCCTCTTCTGATGATCTGAGGAGATCGCGATCCTCCACCGCTCCACTTCTGATGATCTGAGGAGATCACGATCCTCCACCGTTCCTCTTCTGACGATCTGAGGAAATCACGATCCTCCACCGCTCCTCTTCTGACGATCCGAGGAGATTGCGATCCTCCACCGCTCCTCTTCTGATGATCTGAGGAGATCGCAATCCTCCACCGTTCCTCTTCTGATGATCTGAGGAGATCGCGATCCTCCACCGTTCCTCTTCTGATGATCTGAGGAGATCACGATCCTCCACCGCTCCTCTTCTGATGATCTGAGAAGATCGCGATCCTCCACCGTTCCTCTTCTGATGATCTGAGGAGATCACGATCCTCCACCGCTCCTCTTCTGATGATATGAGGAGATCGCGATCCTCCACCGCTCCTATTCTGATGAT
>JAVSBV010175562.1:0-13551 GCA_033117975.1 Parotocinclus spilosoma | reverse complement strand
CGACCAATGGAATTTGGTCGACTAGTAATTTTTTGGGTCGAACAACGATTAATCGATTATTTGCCGTCAGCCCTAATGCACTGCGTTATCTGTCAAGGGATAAACCCGATGTAAGATGATGTTTTATTCATGTATGCATTTTTTTTGGTATGCATTCAAGTGTGCTATTTTTAGACAACACTCAGCCTGTGCAAATGCAAATCCACTTTCCAAGTCACAGAAATGAACACACCATAACTATGTATCATGGTTGGCGGGAATTGGGGGGGGGGGGGGCGATTACAGAGCCGATTCAAACATGCTTTTATTATCTATACATGGCAGACATGTGATTGTTACACAAACCGAGCAGAGACATTATAACCAAGAAAAGGCACAAATGATCGGGGGAAGACTGGCATCAGAAAGCAGGGAATCAGTTTTACCCAGGCAGTATAGATGGCTCGCTGGTAGAAGTGCTTAGTGCAGTAACTTCACAGCTCCAGAGACCCTGACCTGGATTTCACCGTTGTGGTGTCGCATGTCCTGCCTGTGTCTGCATGGTACTCCGGTTTCCTTCCATATTCCAAAGACATGTCTCATGTTCATTGGCTGGGGTAAATTGGCCCATTGCAAATGTGTCTGACTAGTGTTAATGTAACCCCGGTCCTGTAGTGAATATCCGCTGATGCTGACGTGTTTATTAATAATAATAATAATAATAAACATACAATTAAATAATTACATACATAAATAAAGTATACTGGGCGATACAGGGGAACTTTCAGTAATTCATACGTAATTGGTTTCGGTGGTTTGGTGGGTAGCACCACTGCCTCACAGTAAGAAGGACCCGGGTGTGGAGTCTGCATGTCCTCCCTATGTCTGTGTGGGTTTACTCTGGGTACTCCGGTTTCCTCCCACAGTCCAAAGACATGTGCGTTGGGTGAATTGGTGTCTCTAAATTGGCATTGATTTGTGTATGTATGACTGGTCTTGAGATAAACTTGTGTATGGATATAACCTTGTATGTGTCGCTGAATGGCCACTAATGCTGATAAGCGACGTTAAAGAAGCAAAATAAATAAAGAAATACTCCGGTTTCCTCCCACAGTCCAAAGACATCTATGTTAGGCTATTTTGTTCGAAGTCGGAATTTTCACCATAAGAAGTAACATAAATAGAATGAATCCATTCCCAACCCCTATGTTATAAATTATATACATTAATAAAGCAAAGCAATGCAATGCAATAATAATAACAATCAACAAATACATTAAATAAGTGAAATATAAGGACGTGAAACAAGTGAAGACAGGCGGAAGGAATTATAAGGTTAACCCTCTCCAGTACTCGAGCTGGCCAAATGGACAAGTGCACAATCTCAATAATTCTTCATTCTTTTACATTTTTTGACATTTAAAGTGTAGCTGTCATTAGCAGCCCAGACCTGTGCAATGTCGCAAACACATTTGTGGAACTGAAGTTCTGTGCCTTTGCTTTTGCAGTACCTGATCAAGGTGAATGAGATCAAGACCAAGAAAGGTGTGGACCTTCTCCAGAACCTGATTAAGTACTACCATGCACAATGCAAGTACGTTATGCATATAGCACATTAGGTAGGAAATAATTTGTCTGCATAAACACAAGTGGTACTATAGAGTTTCTATTCTTTAATAATATGGTGTTTTATTGGGTAAGTGTTTTTCTGTGTGTAAAATGTATTTAAGGGATCATTATTTATTGGGATAAATAGATTATGGGATCATAGATTATGACTGATTATCCAGCTCTTTTCTGGGAAACTATACTGCTCACGAAAATAAGGCCGGTATATTTAAAAATATCCCCTAATATGTGGCAGGTATACACAAACCAGACTTGGTAAGAACAGTAAAGGGGGTAAACATTGCCTCATTTGTGTTTTACCACTGCAGTTATCTGTACTTCTAGAGAGAAGCTCTTCACAGATTACCCCTGAAAAAAACCCCAAAAACAGTTTTATTATCACTGGGTGACTGATGACATCTGTCTTGTCCCTACTGTCATTCATACTGAGTGACTTACAACTCATACAATTTTACAATCCAAGTAGTTGTCGGTTAAGGGTCTTGTTCATCTGTACAGCTTGGCAGAGGTGGGATTTGAACCCTGGACCAGAGTCCAATTTCTTAGCAGCTAGGCTACCACAGTCCATCTTCCATTTCCACAGTCCATCTCATGCTAAGATCTTGAGTTCAGTATGAGTTCAAGGTTCCCTGTGTTGTTTTCAGCTTTGAACCAGCCCTGATCTCTATTTAAAATGTTCCACTATGCACCTTGCACCTCCAACTGCTTTGTAAATGTGTACGTTTCTTTGTAAATTGCTTTGATTTACATCTAGCAGTACTGTGTGGCCTGTACACTGTGGATTGAAGATATCCCATGCCTCTCTTCCAGGATCTTCTGGGCTGCTTCTACATTAGCTGTTCTTGATTCTTCTTGCATTATTTATGATCTATTTAACTGCTGTTTCAATCCAAAAAGCATCTTTCTCTGCAGTGCATCTTTCCTCAAGTGTGTTTTTTGTTTTTCCTACGCAAAGAAATGGGCTTAAAAATGTTTGACATAAGTAGAATATACCGCTCACAAAAATTAGGCGATACCCCAAAATGAAATATCCACTTATATTTGTAACTAGATAGTGTACAAATGAAAAGCTCCAACATGTTAAGCACACAAATGACTTTATGGCTTTAGTAATGAGTGTGTTTAGCAGCAACAAAGACATTTCATAAAAGTAAAAGACAACTCTTTTTCTGGCGGTCTGTTATCCAGTATAACGCCTGTGTGTTTCCTCTTCAGATGCTCATGATTCGTGTTGGTGGTTTTGTTTTCTGCCTTCAGACCTTAGCTTGGTGTAGCAGCTTTTTAATTTGTGCTAGTTTTAAGTACTCCCATGCATTTCGACCCATAATGCAATCTCTTTCTTAACTGTAGTGCTGAATGGAACCAACCAATGATGATAGTCACAAAAACAAAAAGGTGGTGAGGCAAAGTATTTGTTATATGAATTGAAGTATTTAAGAAATTAACAAGAAAAATCATAAAAGTAATTTAAATAGCCACTAATGTATTAATGTTTTTGGGTGGCTCGATGGGTAGTACAGCTGCCTCAAAGCAAGAAGGTTCCAAGTTCAATTCCAGGGCGGGGCGGCCTGAGTTCTTTCTGTGTGGAGTCTGTCCTCCCCATGTCTGTGTGGGTTTACTCTGGGTACTCCTGTTACCTACCACATTTCAAATACATGCTTGTTAGGTCAATTGGTGTCTCTATAGTGGCCCTTAGTGTGTGACCGTGTGCATGACTGTGTGTGTGTGTGTGTGTGTGTGGCCTACGATGGCTTGGCACCCCGTCTTTGTTCCTGCCCTTACGCCCAGAGTTGGCCCGCGACCCTGTGTGGATGAAGCAGAAGATAATAAATGAAGGAATTAACTAATGATCTACTCAAAGACTATCCAATGTTCGGATGTGTTGCTATAAAACATGGTGCTTTAAAATTGTTTTTGTTACTTGAAGTATTTTCTCAAATTTCTCAAATTACAGGAGATTGCCGACAGCATGCGTAAAAACCTAATACAACTTTGGACCACTTCACCTTCTTTGTACATCTTGTCACTGGACCTACTTATTACTGCGATATATCTGCACATCCATTAGCAGACATTATAGAGACATCACTAAGCTTACTCTTAATCTAGTCTTTTAAGATATTGATTAATTTCCCATATTTACTTCACTGCTCAAGGGTCTGGGTTTTGTAATCCTTACACCAAGATGTTCAGCTTTTTTTTGCTCTTTTTAAACATTTCTGAATGGCAGTCCTAACCCAACGTGAAGCTGTTTGTTTTAGATCCTTGATGCTCAGACTGGGTCTCATAATGAATTCTGTGATTACTTTGTTGTAGTACATATATGGAACATTATTCATTATTTGTCAGTGATTCATTATTTGGCTTGTCATGACTTTCTCTGGATGTGGTTTGTCCATGACATACACACTCATGATTTTTTGTCTGAATTTTTTTTTCAGTTTTTATGATTTCTGTATGTACACTTTGGGAACCCCTTCTGTTACTTGCTTCATATTAATCTACGGAGGCTCATCGGTTAGGAACTGGACTATTGATCAGAAGGTCCAGCATTCATGTCCTACTATAGTATTGCCTCCTTAACAAGGCCTTTAAGCCCGTAAAACCACTGTAAGCACTATCATCGGCCCATCACAACATCAGATAGTCATGTCCTATTGATTAAGCCCCACTTAGTTTGCACTTCAGGGCTCCGTTAAATCATTATAGCTTTAGAGGAGCTCAAAGCATTAATCTTCTGGTCCACAGTCCAGTATTGTAGCTACTTAGTTTGAAGTTTAGTGAATTTGGAATATCTGGACTGTTCATATGAACACTAATCAGAAACATTATGATGATGAGCATGTCATGGTGTAATAGTTTCTTTGCTGTTCTAAAATCTGACACGGTTTAATTAAATTCATGTTCTGTAAATCATCTACAGTTTCTTCCAGGATGGTCTAAAAACAGCGGATAAACTCAAGCAGTACATTGAGAAGCTTGCTGCTGACCTATACAATGTATGTACACATTTCTGTCTTTTAACATATGTAGTTTGGACTGTGAATGTTAGGGTTCCTACCTTCCCCCGGTGCATTCAGCCGTCCTCGCCGGTCGCCATTACAGAGGTATCTCTGTAATGTCCACTATCTTAATTATGTCCAGATCTCGAACATCTGCTTCGCATCCTATAAAGGCGTGGTTCTTGGCGCTGTTCGGGGCCAGATCATCATCATTCAGACGGGATTCCATTTCCGTTTGGTTCGCGTGTCTGACCACCGGCGCCCTTGCGCCCTACCGCGTTCCCTAGAGTTAGTGGTCCGGGGGCTTATTAGGGCCGATGGACTGGTATGGGCGGGTAACCCCCGAGGTATTTAGTTCGATAGAAGCACTTTGAGGGTTTTCCCATTCTGTACCCATGTGCTCCTAGCACGGTCAGAGCTCGTGCTCTTCGGTCGTCTGCGCCTAACTAGCCTCCCTCCAGCCGGGAGTTCATTCTGAATAGGACACTCCCGGCCTGACTTCTTCGTTTTAGAGCTCACGCTCGCCCTCTGGCGCTTCGGCGCTCGTCGCGATTTATTCTTGTTCGCGCTCCTCGCGTATTTGAGTTTATTTTCGTGTTCTAGCGCTTTGCGCCTTTTGTGTGTTATTCACACTCGTGCTATAAGCGTATAGCTCAGTCTTTGTGTCAGAAGTACACTGTCCGGTGCTCTTGCGCTCTATTGAGTCGGACTCTAGTGCTTTCTTGCTCCGGCCTGTGCAGAGTGTCTGTGCTGTCCTCTGGTGGTGCTTACAGACAACATTACCACTTTCTCAAGAAAGCTTAAACTTTTAAAGGGACCCTGACAACATCCACTGGATAAGATATGATACAAGGAAATTCTGACAATGCATTTTCTGACTAGAGAATATTTTCAAAATGTTTACCTGCTGCCCAGGTTTGATTGGTGACAGTGTGATTCCCTGGGTGTTGATGACAGGCAGGATCTGGTTCCCAATCACGGTGGCGATGATCTGACCTTGAGCATTGGTTAAAAGTTGAGGTGTGATTGGCTGAACCTGGAGTGAAGATGTTCCTCCCCCTGTTTGGTTGGATGGTCCTCCAGAGTTTGGCATTAATGGAATCGTACCAATTATCTGAAACACAGAGAGCACATTCATCTATCAGGAGAAATTTTAGGATGTACTTACTGGAAAACTGGGACTGACATTCCTAAAAATGTGTGTGCCATTAAACGAAACTAAACTGTTAAATTTATCCATTTACATCTTTTCACACTAGACTAAAGCAGTCACATTAAACATGGTACTAAAATTTGAGGCATATATCAGCTCTTAGTCATCGAGGGTCCACAAAGTAAACTGTGCAGTCAATAAAGAATGTGTGCTGTTTTAGGATACAGTTTCAATGAAATATTGACAATATAAATTGATTAAAAAATGTCTTGGTAGAAAAGGTCAGGGTTTTAGGAGGTTTAAAAATACATCACGCCATTTTCTTCTTTTTTAAATATAGTAGGGGACCAGTAGTAGGATACAGAATTATGGAAACGTTTAGTCAACTTCACTAAACAATTAAACAATTATTCTAAATGAGTGGCAACCTTTTGGAACAGTTGGCCTGAAAAAGTATTTAGAGGATTTTTAAAGCAGCGTTTCTGAGTAATACTTTATTTACATTTTTACAGTCTTACAATTCAAGCAATGGTGGGTTAAGGGCCCTGCTTAAGGACACAACTGTGGCAGCTTGGCAGAGGTGGGATTTGAACCCAGGACCATCAGTTCCAGAGTCCAATAACTTAACTACTACCTTAAAGACAAGCATAGGCTACTTTTTAAAAATAAAAGTTAATTTTAGTTTTCATTATAAAGGTGAGGAATTGCTCTATGTATATTTGTATAGCATTAATAATGGAACTGCCAACATTCATATCCGCACTGATGATAGATTTCCAAAATTTATTCCAGATGATTATCTGTCTAACTGGATTGGCCAAGGTCAAATAGATGAACAACTGTAGATACACACACAGCTTGTGCATCGATGCCTACACACAATATTACACACCTAGTAAAGGTCAGGATGTGTGTACGTTTGTGTTAGCTGGTGCACACCACTGACTGAGAGCCATTGAGAGCAGATGAAAATGATTGTGAATGCATGTGTGTGTCTGCACAGAGCATGTGTATTTAGTGTGTAATTTAAAGAGCACTTGAGATTCTGATGCGGTCTGTTAAAGCACTCCTCACATACTAACACACACATTTAAATACTTCCAATTCCCAGGTCCCACAGGAGTACTCTGACCCAAAAAATGACCCAGTGTTACGTGTTCATGCTTCCCTATCCTTTCCATATTAAGTTGAGGCTCAGAGATTTGTCTGATGTGTTAGATATACCGACAATAACACCTCCTTTGATATATTATATTATTTACAATTATTACCTTATTATTTCATTATTTATCAATTGGGGTTGTGGGCTTAGATAGTTATAAAGCTGCTTTGGGACAATGTTATGTTGTAAAAAAAATTATGATACTTCATGCCCAAGTGAAAGTAGTAGAATGTTTAGCTAAGTACTTTGAACAACTCATTTAATATTCTTCATTCCTTAACTTTCCATTTTCACTTCAGTTCAAACAGGAAAATTATATATTTTTTTGCTTTCTGATTCTTTACTTTCTTCATTTTCTCTATTTATATATTCCTTTAGCAGGTCTAGAATGGGTGCAGGCAGATGAACATCATGGACAGGGTGTCAGGCCAAAGGTTTTGTAAATGTACCATTTGAACTTCATGTTGAAAACTCCATATGGGATTCACACCCACACTCCCAGGAACTAAGCCACTGAAGCTACTACTATATTATATAGATTAATTAAGATTTCTAATGCTGAGTTTCTTTGGTTCAGCCCTGCCCGTCATCAGGTTTCAGATTGGGGTGAATCTAAGGGCTGTCACATGTTCACTTAAGCTTCAAAGATTGTGATTTCCCTAATATGGCTGTCCCTTGATGGTTGGTTTATTCGCATGAAAAGTCCAAATTGGGTTGTTTCCATATTGCTAGAAATGGGGGTTACACCTTTTGCTGTTTTTGGATGTGTGTATCTCTGGACTCTTTTCACTGCAGGAGCCGTGTGTTGAGCATCAGTCATCTTTGGATTGGGACAGACTGAAGTTTGTCTGATGTCTCAGGCCAGGGGTACTCAGATGTTTTAATGGATAATTTTTGTTCACCTCACTGGGGCAAATTCCTTCACTCCTCCCTTAATTTTTGTCCATAAAGAAAAGTGATTCTTTATAACAGAAAATGTATTTGTGGGAGTGTGCAGTGAATAATCTCAGATTTTAAATTTACCCTGGGACACCCCTCAATCAGAATAGAAAACCCTGTACAGCTTCTATAAACAGCACAATGCTTCCCTTTGTGCTATACTTATCGTCTCCCCCCTTCCTGACTTTCTTTAGGTGACATAATAGTGACAGAGTGGCAAGAAAAAACAGCAGGCTGGCTATCTGTAATTCCTCTCCACGGCTCATTTGCCTGTGTTGCTTCGTATTAAGGGACACATAATTTATCTCTCTCTCCCTCCTCGTTGCTCTTTATCTCTCGCTCTTTTGGGCTCTGGCTCTTTATCCCCTTCCTCGGTACACGCTCCTGCCACTTAGCATATTTCATTGTGTGGGGTGGTGATGCCTAGTGTCTCGGGAGCTGTTCTGCTCAATTATTCATCCTCATTGGGCTAAGTGGCTGTTCTAACACCCTTATTTGTATGAAAGGAGGTGAGCTGACAGCCAGGTCTCATAAGCGCAGGTCAGCACAGTGTCTCTTGTGTTATAAATGCAATTACAGGACATTTTTTATGTAAAAAGCTCCTGCTGCATTACAGTCACGTTCACTAACGTTCTGCGCGATGCAGGCCCTCCAGCAACAGATTTACATTCAAGGCATTTAGCAGACACCCTTATCCAGAGTGACTTACATCGCTGGTGAGCAGTTTAAGGATCTCATGGGGCTAGCTTAGTAAAAATGGGATTTGAAGTCACTGTGGGCTTATTTTCTGTAAAGTTGCATTTAGTTATTAGTATTGGTATTTATTTGGGTCCGATCCCTATCATGTATATCTCCACTATACCTGCCTAATAAAGCAAAACTTCTAGTGTGTCCTAGCCTGCTTGTAAAGTCACTAATTGTTGATATTTGACATAATGTAATACTTCGATAACTGTCATTATAACGTCTTATTTATATGCTGCCTAGTGTCAGACCTTATTATCAGGCTGGCTACTTCTGTATACTCAGTATTTCTGTACAGGATATATCTATGTGCATATTTCAGAAGAACAACATTACGTAGTCAAACTGCCTCAGCAGATAGAGACCTGCACCTCTCACTCAAGAGCATTTTGGGGATTGTCTTCTATATAAAAAGTCTCTAGACTTGTTGCTGCTCTCTTTTTTGTTAATAATTCGCAAGAGGGTCACAAAAGGTCACAAAATCTGCTAGTTGGTAGAACTGCACTGATGGTCCATCACTGTTTTTACTGTCATAATTACTTGGTTCATTTCTTTGGCTCATAGATTATCCAGAGAACATCTGCAAAATACAATCAATTCTGGGTTTTATAAAAAAAAGTGACAAATTCCATCATAAAAAGTGACCAGTTTTATGATAACAAAAACAGTGTGTATATATATATATATATATATATATATATATATATATATATATATACTGTATTTGTTATCATAGGACTGGTCACTTTTTTCTAGTGCAGGAACTGGTAAAACTGCCCACAACTTTCTGATAAGTGGTCCACTCCCTGAATCACAGAACCCAAAGCAAAACAAAATTACCCTTATAAATAACATAAGTAATAACAAAATAAATCTTAAACAAAATATTTTATTTCCCGCTGCCTCTCAGCTCTTTCCATTTATTTTCCCATGTCATGGAACATATTTACAGTGGAGAATCAGGATGTTCATATTTATCTTTTCTGTCTTTCTTTTCTTGTCCTCGGTTCAATGGCCCTTTCATGAACAGCAACAGTTTTACAATAAATGTCATCTTGTTCCCCTGTCAGGCCAATCTCCAGTGTTCGCCATGGTCACCAGCCAATATCCCTGCCCATTTTCTCCCCTGGTGCCCCCTGTTCAGACAAGAATAAGATTGCGACCCATATTGGGAGGAAATTCTAAACTTCTAACATCCATTACTGGCAGAGAAACAAAGCACACACACTGTTTGAGCTGAGGCCGATATTTGGTGGTGTTGTTGCCATTATAAATATTGATCATACGTTTCGGTCTATAACTGGACAATTTTAACACGTTTTAATGATTCACTTACATTGAGATCTTCTCCCTGTGTGCCAGTAAAAGAAATACAACAAACTGTCCTTCTGATAACGACAAATTTCTGACAAACCCTAAAGAGCAGAATCAACAAAATAGGCACAGCCATTGCCAAATGCAGAAACAACAAACAAAAGGCTTGAATTTGGACACTTCAGAAAGTGCTATTTACAGTGATAAAAGGTAGCAACCACAACAATTTAGCTCTGAAGCTGTACCTCCAAGAGACTTTAATTTAGGAATTTAAGTGCAAATGGTGGGGCGCCAAGGAAGACCTCTGAACCACATCCATCTTTTTTCTCAGCATGCAGCTCATCCAGATGGATTTATAGCTCAGAGTGGACATTGCAAGTACATGAGACTTGTCTTTTAAGTTCTCCAAAGCAATTCCACACAGTGGCACTTGAAAGTTTGTGAACCCTTCAGAGATTTCTGTATATCTACATCAACACAACCTAAAATGTCATCTGATTTTCCTAAGTAGATAAAGGCAACCCAATTAAATGAGACAAAATTCTTATGCTTGGTAATGTTTTTGGGACAGAATGGTCCAATATTGCATATATATGAGTGGCAAAAGTATGTAAATCTCTAGAATTAGCAGTTCTTTTAAATAGGAGTCAGTGGTTTTTAATCAGTGGAATGGCACATGGGAGTGAGCGCTCTGATCTTCTGCACATTTATATGTCAGAAGTGTAACTAAGCACAAACAGAGGAGATTTATGAGAAAATCCTGGAACTAGGTGCCATGAACAGGATGCCAGTACATCACAGAGCAGTAAAAAACACACAGATATACAGTTGTGCCAGTGGTTCTCAATTCATTTTTTGCAGCACCCCTTTTGAAGGTAAGAATATCTGAGTAATGCTTAACCCCAGAACCCATCCCCACTCCAGCACACATGTATTTGTCTTTTGATTCCAAATTTCAGTCTAACATTGTAATTCATGTATAACTGAAAATTCTTACTGACTTTAAATTAAATCTCCTTTAGTGTAGCATATTTACAAGTTACAGGCATTATGTATTTTAAAATACAGTGTTCCCTCGTTTATTGTGGGAGGTAACATTGCAGGACCACCCGCAATAAACAAGGGAACACTGTGTTTTAAAACAAAAATCCGCAAAGTAGGGACGCTTATTTAAGTATTTATACACTATTTTAGCCGTAGAACTTGCAGAACCTTTGGGTGGCATCGTAGGGCTTGAATGAATTCAGTCTATAATAAAACTTTTACAAACAACAAACACAAAACCACAGACAAAAACTTGTTATGTCGGCGACTAAGGCGGCTGATGCTCTAGTCTTACTTCTCGTTTTTGGTGAGTATTCATCCGCTGAGTAAATAAGCTATTGTAGTGTTTTTAACTGTTAAATAATCAAGAAACATGCTGAAGTAATGGAACGTTCTCTTTACTCAACACACCATACATCACTCTCGTATCACACATGCTCCGTCCATACCGAGCTTACAGCACGACATATCCTACACACTGAGTGAATACAACAGCTATTTATTATAAATAGGAATATTTTAGGATCTATAACATTCCTTTATTGTTAGAATTAATATTTGCAATATATTTTTAATAAAGTTTTGTGATTTTTTTCAATGTAAAAGTTCCACAAAAACCCGGGAAACAGCGAAAATATATAAATATAAATATTTTTAAAAGAAATTTTTATAAAGAAATTTATATAGAGAATTTCATAAAGAAAATATAATTTTTCCATTAATACTTTTGAAAACCCGGGATGCACCGAGGCCTCGAAAGGTGAACCGCAAAGTGGCGAGGAAACACTGTATTACTTATGCACCATTTACTGTACATATTACATTCTACAAAATAGGACGATGACCAAAATTAACGTTGTCTGAACATTTCCATGTTCACTTAGTAGTATATACTTAGTAGTACTTAGTAGTGTATTTTTAAATACTGTGCATTTAGCTGTACTTAAACAATATTATTATATTAAACAATAATTAAACAATATTAAGCGATATTTTTTTATTTTAAGAACTAGTTACAGCAATTGGATGAATGTTTAAAGGAACATATCTGTATTATTGGAACAAAACTAGCAAATAAGGTGTCTGACAAATAATAAAGCTGCTAGTGTGGTCAAGTTTTGGGTGGGTATTCATGCTTTGTATCA
This sequence comes from Parotocinclus spilosoma, assembly GCA_033117975.1. Taxonomy (NCBI): domain Eukaryota; kingdom Metazoa; phylum Chordata; class Actinopteri; order Siluriformes; family Loricariidae; genus Parotocinclus; species Parotocinclus spilosoma. The sequence goes on along the minus strand of JAVSBV010175562.1, from coordinate 1,440 downwards.
TATAAACACAGCATTTGTCGCTTGATACTTCTAGCAGAGGGCGACATCATAGCTGTTAGTTCTTGTTATCATTGGCTTCTGTTTCTATGGCACTAGGCCTACAATCAGCCTCAAAGCCACAACTACACTAAAACAGCATGGCCTCCATCTCTCATCTCAGATTTTTTTTTCTCGATGTATTCTGAGGCCTCGTCTGGCCAAGTTCAGGGCATGTATAAGTATCTTTAATGCTAAGAGCAGACAGGGGATAAGGAGGGGACTCAGGCTCAAAGGGTTGACACATGTAAGGAGCTGAAACTAAATAATAGGCTGCTGTAATAAGGTCAGGAGCAGAGGCTGTAGCCATGGGCATTGACCATCTTTGTGACCTGATTGTGTCAGGCAGCCATGACAGCATGACGGCAACAGAAACACATAACGTGGTCTATCAAAGCCCCTGTAACTGTGATACGTCCAGTCAAGTCCCTGCAGGCACCTTCCGACTCTAAGCACATGCGCAGCTCATTAGCGATGTTCAGCTTCAAGCATGGACTTGCACGTACATGTCAAAACGCATGCAATATGAACTTAATGTATATAACTGTGGTATTGGATATGCTGTGTCAGACTTAAAAAGATAAAAAAAAAGGTCAGGACTTCTGGCATGAACAATAAATAAAGAGATGAAATGCTGGTTAAAGTGATAGTGCTAGTAATGGCATGAAAGGGCACATTGGCCTCTCGCTTTAATATGGGCGTCATGTTCACCTGTGATAAGATTCATCAGATTGGACTCCCCTCTGACAAGAACCATTGTTCAAGCCTCTGGCGACTGATATAACAATTTTGCAGCTGGCCACCATAAATATGACAAGGTCAGCTTTTTAACTCCCACCCTGTTCAGACCAATCAAAACAAAAAAGGGCAAAACTGAGCCACTGACCAGTCCTGATAATCAGAGCCCAGGTCTAATATTAAAGCAGACCATTCGGAATCAGAATAAAAAAAGGCCAGAATGTGAATCTGAAGGCAGGCGGGTAAAGGGTAACATCAAAATTGCCATAGTAGGATGTGTTCCTATATTCCTATATGTGTAGATTAGAGGTGATTTTTTTGCCTACGCATTTGAACAAAACGTTTGGGCTGTCATTCCAACACTTAAGAAGGAAGCTGGGTTTTTGGCTAGGGCAAACAGTATGATTAAAAAGACAATACATTCTATATTTTTAGCATTTTTCAGCTTATTAAAAATTACTTCATGGTATTTTTAGGGGGGCTTTAGGTTCACCCCTAAGAAGGGGCAAGACCGAGACATGCCTATGATGTATATTCCATTCAATGTTGTTTTTAGCAGTGCTAGTCAATGAAAAGTGTTCACAAAAATAGACAAACTGTGTGTGTGTGTGTGTGTGTGTGTGTGTGTGTGTGTGTGTGTGTGTGTGTGTGTGTGTGTGTGTGTGT